>CAMRHE010001217.1:0-168614 GCA_947044405.1 Leptodactylus fallax
AGGGCTACAAGTGGTATTCCCATCTCCAGAATCATATTCAAACTTGTAGATTAACCCCTTCATACAAGAGCCCTCTCCATACACGGCGGATACCAACTGTATAATACAAACATAAAAATAAACAATAATAAACATAAACACTTTAGGTGTCCCCACGCTCATAAATGCCTGAACTATTAAAATATAAAAATATTTATCCCATGCAATGAACATCATAGCGGGAAAAAAAATATAAATAGCCAAATGGCAATTTTTTTTCTACACTTTGCCTCCTAAAAATTTCATAAAAAGTGATCAAACCATCAGACCTTTCCAATGGTATCAATAAAAACTGCATCTTGTCTCAAAGAAAAATACGCCTTACCCAGATCCATACATGTAAATATTAAAAAGTTACAGGTGTCACAATATGACGACACAAAATAAAATTTTTGCAAAGTTTAAAATTTTTTTAAAAGGCATAAAAAAAACTACATAAATTTGGTATCGCCATGATCGTACTGACCCAAAGAATACAGGTAACATGTCATTTTTACCACATAGTGAATGCGGTAAAAATTAAACCCATCAGAAATTGGTGCAAATGCATTTTTTTTTTTACATTTAAACCTCATTCTGAATTTTTTTTTTCAGCTTCCCAGTACATTGCACTGAATTTGTCTATGTTATGCTAGGTTTACACTAGCGCTGGGGTCTCTGCCGTTCAGGGGACCTGAACCACTACAACAGCGATAACACACAGACCCCGGCGGGCCCCTTTGACTATTGTTTTTTCATTAGGTACGAGTCAGGGCTTGAACTCAAGAAATGGAGTATGAAAATAACCCTACTGACTGAGCCAAAGGATCTATTAGTTTCAATGAGAGTTTTTTTTTCTCATACCAAGCTTCAATAGTAATTTATTTTCCCTACATAATGTATTGATATATAAAGAAATAGCATGACAATGTGCAAGATCTTGCCTGCCCAGATTTGTCATTAATTTGGGGAAGTAAGCCTGCAAGAATCAAACATACTCTACTTATCTGACTAAAAACTGTCACAGGCTAGCTCTTCTGGACCTGGAGACTTACTACCAGACTTCCTGTTGCAGTTAATAGACTGGTGTCAACATGCCATGGAAAAGCCCTGGGTGCAAATTGATCAGAGTTTCACCTGAAGTCCATTAGGGAAAGTCCCATGGATTAAACACTTTTCACTACTCTGCTTGCACCTGACCATTGGATCGTCAGTGGAATCCTACTACTGCCCAGCTCTCTATTTTTCCCAATCGTAGATAATTCTAGATGTCAACCTGGAATGACTATTGCAACCTTCTGCTCCTGCATGCAGGTTGGATTCTCTAAAGTGTCCCACATGCGGTTAGGGTCAGAGTGGCAAGCAGTTCCTGACTTGTCCATTTACAGAGACTTACCTGGACTGAGCCCTTGGCAGACGTTTCAGATGCAATATTACATGAGCTAGACTGGCACTGGATTGTTGCGATGCACTTTGTTAATAGTCTATGCTCAATTGTAAGACCCACCGGACCAACCTCTCCCCCATTTTTATGCTCAAATAGAAATCAGACCTCAGACTTATGTAAACATGAAATAAGAGGGAGCATATATTTCAGGATACACACAAAATATCTATCAGCTCTCATTTCCAAGGAGCGAGTTATAAACTGTTCTCATGCTGGTATTGTATAAATATGTGGGAGTTGATCCCTGAAATTGACTCAAGATGCTGGAGGTGTGAAGAGGAGGAGGGGACTCTTTTGGTTCTGTGGAACTTTAGCTCTTTTTTGGGATAATGTACAGTGACTAACCCAACAGGTAATAGATATGACTCCCCCTCTCGGGCCTCTTTAGATTCCTTGTAATGGTGGCACAGGCTTGTATACTCTTGCTATGGAAACAGAAAAGCCCGCCCTGTGGCATTTGGATCCCGGAAGTCAGTGATTTGATGCATTTGGAGAACATGACTTCTTTCATTAATGATTCATACAAGAAATCTTATAAGAATTGGTACTAATGAATGGAATTCCAAAACACCACAGAATACAGAGTCTTCCTCCTGAAACGTTGACCTCTATAAGTGTTGGGATCACCTACTGTCCCCACTGGGACACTTTTTCTCTATTATAGCTTTATTTTATTATGTATTGTCCTTCTCCTCATCCTTCTTCCCCTTTCCTTCCCCTTTGCCCCCCTCATTTCCTCTAATCTTCCTAGTTTCCAGACCCTTGAGTTGTATAAATGTGTATTCAAATTGGTCATTGGTGTTTAGCCACACTATGTATTACTTTGTTCATTTGAATCTCCACCAATACCATGAAGGAATTGCTCTTGTCTTTTGCCGTCTTTTATTCCTGTATTGTATTGTTAAACTGATAAAATGATAAATAAAGAATTAAAAAACAGAGATGGTATGTCAGAGTCAGTCCACATTATATAACTTTCCATTTCATTTGCAGAATGGCCGCTGGAAATGGACAGATGGATCTATGTTCAATTATCATGCTTGGAAAAATAATTCTCCAGACAATACCAAAGGGAAAGAATTTTGTGTAGTTCTAGCCAGCGGATCAAGTGAGTAAATATTAATTTGCAATGTAACTTATTTTATTTAAAGGGGCTGTTTCATAAAGATAAAATTTTAAAATATAAGTTGACAAGGCATCCCTAACCCACATGACAGAAGCTTTTTTTTAATGATATTTGCTATTGAAGCTGCTGTGTGACAGAAATCGGTCTGCAGTCCTATTTTAATGTTTATTTAGCAAAACTATACAGATACATAGAATAGCATGGGTAGACATTTACACACTCTGCATTGAATATGAGTCCACGCAATTGTTCTATTGTGTCCCAATCATAAGAAATTGTATGTGTAAATGAGTTTACCTTTTATGACATTCACCTGTCTTCTCTCTTTAGAATATAAGAAATGGAATGATGTTGGATGTTCAGGACTCAAGAACTATGTCTGTAAATTCAAACCATGATGTCACTTTACAGTTTTTGCTTTGCTCCATGTTGTCATAATAAAGACTTCACTGTATGTGTAAATGTGAACTTGTTACTGTATTAAACATAAATATGTTTTTTGACAAGTGTGATTGGAAAGTGACAAATTGACAATTTCCCATTTGTATCTACCACTTGAAATATACTTCCAGCTTAGTCCGTTTATCATCTTAGGTGATCATGCTTTCCAATATATCTTGTAGATCAAAAAAAAGGGAGAGGAAAACATGATGTGCAACTACCTTGCAGAACATTTTTAAATTGCTTTATTGATAATGAATATGACATACATACTTAAAGAATTACTGCATAAAACAGCAAAAAAAAAAAAAAAAACACAGTAAACCAGTGTGCTGTGATGCGGGGTACAAATTTTTGGTAGAAACTGTATCGTTTGTACGCAGGCAGGATATATTGCACACAGGCAGGGTAAAAAAGAAAGAATGGATTACACTTGAGTAAGAAGAACACCTCCATCATACAAATGGCAGCAGAGCCTCTCAGAGAGAGTCTTGGAACTCCTGTGACACAGCTTCAGAGGGGACAAACATCGCACACTTCACACCTTTTGAATTTCTCTGGACATTTTCGACATACAATGATCTCAAATGGCAGGGTAGTATTGACTAATTTACACCATTGAGACAGGGAGGGAGGTCTCTCTTTCATCCAGCACATAGTCACCACCTTATGTGCTAGAAAGAGGGACTCCTTGAGAAAAATATGTTCAAGATGAGACCATTCCTGCTCTGAAATGAGTACCAGGAGGCATGCGCCCAGTGTCATAAGAACTGGTTTGTCAAGCACTCCTTGAAGGAGCTCCAACACCTCAGTCCAGAAGAGAGATACCACAGGGCGCACCCATAGTTTGTGAATTAAATTGAGACATTTAGCCCCACATCTGTGGCTTTGTTATTGGATAGCGTTGATACCTGCATTTGAGATTCCAGGACATCTGTCCATTCCTCAGCAGACAGTGAGGGAACTAAAGTACACCACCTGGCCTCTACAGCAAAGGCATGTGTACCAATTTAGCTGACCCCTGAGTGGGCCCTGAGAATGGAGAATACCACAAAACATGTTTTTAACTGTAAAAGGTACAGAGCCTGGTGTTGACTAATGGCAACAGTGATATCACAAGATTGTTGAAAATTGGTACCTTACCCCAGGGTTTAGCTTCTTGTTACAATTATATAACAAGCTGTTAGGAATCTCAGTGTGCAGCACTGCTTGCTGCTGTTGCCTTAAGGTTCCCATGCAAACATATGAGGTTTTCTACAGCTATCAGAGCTTTGTTATGCTGAACCAATCAGCAGCTGAACAGGGATATTTAAAGTCTGTTCTCATCTCTCTATGTGCCTGCTATTAGTTTAAAGAGGTTGTTCAGGCAAATTTTGAATATTTAAAATAGGATGGAGGAGGTGAAAAAAAAAATGATACTTACCTGTCCCCAGAGCTCCGGAGTCCCCCCCAGCGCAGTCCGGTCCTGCTGCTCCGGTGTCTTCACAAAGTGAAACTGCTCGCTGGCTGTGACATCCTGGATCCCTTCTGATCAAGCCACTGATTGTCCCCTTAGCGGTCACGTGTGGTGGGAACTTCCGCTGGAAGATAACAATGGACTGGGAGGACCGGACCACGCTAGGAGGCACCGGAGCACCAGGGAAAGGTGAGTATGATTTTTTTTATTTTTTCACCACCCCTGGCCGATTTAAAAAATTATTTATTGCTCCATTTTTGCCTGGACAACCCCTTTAATATTTGCTAGTGAGGCTCCTATTCTCTGATTGTGGTGTTGGATTGCTGTACAACTGACCTTGTTTTCTGGTTTGGCCTTTAACTGATTCTCTTAGATTTGACCTAGGTTTCTACATGTTTATCTCTTTGATTCCGCTCTCCTGGTTTGAGCTGTGCTGTGAGTATTGCTGTGGTTCCTGGTTTGATTTCAGATTGTAGAGCATCTATTTCTTACACTAAGCTTCTAGGGCGACAACCTGGGTCCAACCCATAGCGGGCTCTTGTGATGACATTTGGGTTGCCTAAGTCCTATCTCCCAGTGCAGTGTGAGATTTAGGTAGCTTGTTCTACTGCTCTCTGATATCTACCAGTTTTTGCACTTTCTGAAAATTATTACTCATAAACACAAGTATTTTGCTCTACAATCAACACAGTAGAAGACTTTGCACTAGAACATTATTGCTGCCTAGCATTTCTTATACTATTATTACCTGCTATATGTTCAGTGGGTGACATAAGTATTGAACACATCACCAACATGTTTTTTGTTCATCAATAGAGTCTTGCGTGGTGAGCGTGCATACAGGCCATGAAGGTTGAGTGAATTACTTATTGTTTTCTTTGAAACAACTGTACCGTTTGATTCCAGGTCTTTCTGTAGCTCTCCAAGGCAGTCCTTGGCTCTTGGACAACTCTTCTAATAATTCTTTTCACTCCTCTGTCTGAAATCGTGCATGGAGCACCTGGTCGTGGCCAGTTTATGGTGAAATGATGTCCTTTCGCTTCTGGCTATGGCTCCAACAGTGCTCACTGGAAACTTCAGTAGTTTAGTTAACCAATGCCATCAGTAGGTTTTGAAACAATAAGGTTGCAAAGGTCTTGAGATAGCTCACTGGTTTGAGATGTTTCTTGTGTGGCACCTTAGTAATAAGATTCCTTTTTATAGGCCATCAGTTGAACCGACTGATATTATTTTTCACTAAGTAGCAGGATTGCTTTCTAATTCCTGATGGATTTCAGCCGGAGTCAGGACTTTCCATGGCTTTCTGCACTTCACTTTCTTTATGTGTTCAATACTTTTTTTCCTATGTCATCTCTTTATTACATATAACTTAATTTATGGACATCTATGGTTTGATCTTTTTGCCAGTGTGGATTGGATGGGTTGTTACCAACATCTGGTATGAATTATAGCACATTTAGAAATATATTTACTAAGAAAATTGCAATATGGAATGAAATTCACCAGATTTACTTTAACATACTACTGTAGTGCTGCCTTTTCCTTGGATATACAGGTGCATCTCAATGAATTAGAATATCTTTGAAACGTTCATTCATTTCAGTAATTCAGTAATACAATTCATAATCAACGTCTTCCATGATTTTGTGTCCTACTGAACCAGACTGAGGGACCATTTAAAGGCTTAGGAAACCTTGGCAGGTGACACACTGAATTTACAATACTGAACTTTTTTACAATATTCTAATTTTCTTAGATTTGGGTTTTCATTACCTGTAATCCATAATCAACATTTGCAGAAATAAAAAACTTGAAATAGAACACTCTTTGTGTAAAGAATCTAGAAAATATAGGAGGTCACTTTTTTAATTTAATTACTGAAAGATATATCAAAGATATTTCAAAGATATTCTAATTTATTGAGATGCATCTGTAATTAGAAAATTGGTGATGTGTTCAATACTTATTTTACCTGCTGTATATATGACTTGGATACCTCTGTCCATATACATTTATCTGTCATAACATTAAAATCAACTGCTAAAATTATTTAGATTCCACTTATGTACTCTGACTGAGCAAGACATGGACTTGGCATGGACAAGACAAGACCTCTGACTGTGTCCTGACTATATAATTAGGAAACTCTACATCAAACCATCCACAATGCATTATAGGCAATATTATGCTGAGCACCATTATACCTATAGATAGACCAATAGGGGCACAATTTCCTTGAAAAAGACAATTTTATTAATAAGCAAATGAGACTGACTTGTAAGGAAACAAAAATCCATACATACATTCATACTTCTATCTATAGTGTATTTTAATACATTGATCAGTTATAACATTAAAACCATGTGCCTAACATTGTGTAGTTCCCAATTGAGCTGCCAAAATATCTCTGATCCCTCCAGTGTTGGACTGGCCCAGCAAAGTACAAGAGGATCCACTGAAGGTCCCACATTTGAATGTTACTATGGTCTATTTCCTAGGGGTTCATTCCAAGTATAACTCGGCACTCATGGGTTCCAAGTTATACTTGGAATGATTGATAAGGGATGGAACCCTACTTGAGCACCTAATGCTCAAGTGGAGTGACTTGTATCCATTCTCCTATTTCCTAGGGGTTGAAAGGGGATGGAAGACCAGAATCATTTTATTTAGTGAGCCCAAGAGACCTCAGCCTCACACTGGAACTGTCGATCTGTTAAACAAAGAGAGGAACAGGAACTCCCTATTGTAATCAAATAATAGATAAGTAAAAGGAGGTGGGTGTAGACAAATCTTACCCTGTGATGCTGTACAGGGTCAACACACAACACTGCTAAAGCATGATCAACATACTCCCAGTTTACAGCTGCTACTCCTGTCACCAGACCTCCACCAGAAGTGTACTTGAGATAAAAAAAAAATGTATTTAAAAGAGGGTAAAAACAGCACTGCCAAATTGGAACTATGAAAGCTAAAATATTTATTGGTATAAAAACTATATATAAACATATACAGTATAAGACAACAGGCGATGTGTTTCTGGAGCATTCACTCCTTTTTTCAAGTCTTTATAAACAAACACAACAAGAATTTTAAAATACAATAATGGAAGTAGTCATAGTCAGTGGATCTTCAGGCCTGGAGCAACTGTCAATCACATGAACAAGAAATAGGCATTGGATAGACAAAACAACATTAAAAACTATAAGATGGTCAAAACAGAAAAAGTAGACATGCATATACACTACAATGAATGATTTATCTAAACAAACTCAGCCATTGGATAACATATATAAGGTTGTAATAAATAAAATCCTTTAAGTGCAAAAGAGAATAAATGACAAACTGTAAAAAATAAATCATATAGTGTGAACAAGCTGAAAGGGAAATGTGTGAATATAAATTATACAAATGATGGATTTCCTCCAGACTCTCAATATAGCAAGATGCAAGTTAGATAAATTCAGTTATTTAGTTTAATTTATATAGTAACATAGTAGATGGGGTTGGATGAAGACACAGGTCCCATAACTATAACCCTACAGTGTTGATCCAGAGAAAGCAAAAACCCATGGGGCTGAAACCAATTGCCCTATGTTAAGGAAAAAAATTCCTTCCTGACTCCAAATCCAGCAATGAGGATAAAACCTTGAATCAGCTTGTCTTTACCAAAAATCTAAAACCTGTAACCTGTAATATTTTTCAATTCAAGAAAGGTATCCAGGCCCTTTTTGAACTTACATAATGAATCCACCATTACAACAGCCGGAGCAGTGAGATCTATAGCCTCACTGTTCTTACAGTAAAGAATCTCCGTCTATGTTGCTGGTGAAATTTTCTCTCCTCTAAGATTAGAGGATGTCCCCCTGTAACTGTCACGGGCCTAGGTGTTAAAAAGATCACTAGAAAGGTATTTGTCATGTATTTATACATTGTGATTAGATCTCCCGATTGCCATCTTTTTTTAAAACTGAATAACCCCAAATTTGTTTATCTGTCATTTTCTTACCCAGTAATATACTATTAAAGGGGTTGTCCGGGATAAATCGAAATCCCTACACTAATCTAAACACCCTCTCCCCTCCTACTTTCTAAATAACATAATTAATCAAAAATGTATATTTACCCATATCCCATGTGACCGCCCCAGTGACATTTTCTGGTTATCTGGTGATGATCTGTTTCCCCATTTCCAGAAACGGATCATCACTACTACCTCCCCCCCCCCTGCATTCACTCCATCATACTTACCTTCCATGGTTTCTTCCTGCGAGACGGTTCCTCCTTCTTTTATGACTGCTGCTGCTTCTCCCAGCGCTGCTTTGCACACTGCTGTCGATAATCCACCTCTACTGCGCAGCTCCCACACATGTGCAGTAGAGGTGGATTTTCATGCAGAGAACAGAGCAACGCTGGGAGAAGAGCGCGTGCCTGCAGTATCATTAAAGAAGGAGGGGTTGACCCGCAGGAAGAAGCCATGGAAGGAAGAGAGGTAACTATATAATGGGGCTGGGGGTTGGGCTGAGTAGGTAGGGAAGGGCTAGTAGTGGGCCGGATAGCTAGAGAGACAGGGAGGGTGCGTATTGGAGGGAGGGAGAGAGAGAGGAGGGAGGGATAGAGGAAGGAGGGGGAGAGTAAGGTGAGAGGGGTTAGTGTGGAAGTTACATAGCAGGAAACTGAACCATGTAAACAAATGCAGAAGATACCAGGAGCTCCCAGAGACACCCAGAAATCACTCAAAACACGGCTAAAGGTATATGGGTGCATTTATTAACCCATTAATAGCACTAACAGACATTTTTTAAACAAACATTATTTGCCCAGAAAACCCCTTTACGTACATAATTATACATTTTATTTCTTCAACCAAAATGCATAACCTTACATTTGTCAACATTAAACTTCATTTGCCAAGTCTCCGCCCATGCTTCCAGCTTCCTTAGATCCCCCCCGCCCCCGTAATATTCTACTATCCTCCTAATTTTTTATTATCTTGCAGGGTTTAGTATCATCTGCAAATATGGAAACCCTGCTCTGTAAACCTTAAAGCTCTGTAAAGCTTAAGTAACCTATTAATAGATAAGTGAAGGAAAGGGAGGTAAGACAAGTCCTCATGCTTCTGTACAGGGTCAAGATATAACCCTGCTAACGTTTGATCAACCTACTCCCAGTTTACAGCTGCTACTCCTGTCTGTAAATGTTCCAGTCACCAGACCTACAGTCATGGCCAAAAGTTTTGAGAATGATACAAATATTAATTTTTACAAAGTCTACTGCTTCAGTTTTTCTAATGTCAATTTGCATATACTCCAGAATGTTATCAAGAGTGATCAGCTTAACAGCAATTACTTGCAAAGTCAATATTTGCCTAGAAAATGAACTTTATCCCCCAAAACACATTTCAACATCATTGCAGCCCTGCCTTAAAAGGACCACCTAACATCGTTTCAGTGATTGCTCCATTAACACAGGTGTGGGTGTTGATGAGGACAGGGCTGGAGATCAATCTGTCATGATTAAGTAAGAATGACACCACTGGACACTTTAAAAGGAGGCTGGTGCTTGCCATCATTGTTTATCTTCTGTTAACCATGGTTATCTCTAAAGAAACACGTGCAGTCATCATTGCACTGCACAAAAATGGCCTAACTGGGAAGAGTATTGCAGCTAGAAAGATTGCACCTCAGTCAACAATCTATCGCATCATCAAGAACTTCAAGGAGAGAGGTTCCATTGGTGCCAAAAAGGCTCCAGGGCGCCCAAGAAAGACCAGCAAGCGGCAGGACCGTCTCTTAAAAGTGTTTCAGCTGCGGGATCGGGCTACCAGCAGTGCAGAGCTTGCTGAGGAATGGCAGCAGGCAGGTGTGAGTGCATCTGCACGCACTGTGAGGCGGAGACTCTTGGAGCAAGGCCTGGTCTCAAGGAGGGCAGCAAAGAAGCCACTTCTCTCCAGAAAAAACATCAGGGACAGACTGATATTCTGCAAAAGGTACAGGGAGTGGACTGCTGAGGACTGGGGTAAAGTCATTTTCTCTGATGAATCCCCTTTTCGATTGTTTGGAACATCTGGAAAACAGCTTATTAGGAGAAGAAGAGGTGAGCGCTACCACCAGTCTTGTCTCATGCCAACTGTAAAGCATCCTGAAACCATTCATGTGTGGGGTTGCTTCTCAGCCAAGGAAATCGGCTCTCTCACAGTCTTGCCTAAAAACACAGCCATGAATAAAGAATGGTACCAGAATGTCCTCCAAGAGCAACTTCTCCCAACCGTCCAAGAGCAGTTTGGCGCTCAACAATGCCTTTTCCAGCATGATGGAGCACCTTGCCATAAAGCAAAGGTGATAACTAAATGGCTCAGGGAACAAAACATAGAGATTTTGGGTCCATGGCCTGGAAACTCCCCAGATCTTAATCCCATTGAGAACTTGTGGTCAATCATCAAGAGACGGATGGACAAACAAAAACCAACAAATTCAGACAAAATTAAAGCATTGATTCTGCAAGAATGGACTGCTATCAGTCAGGATTTGGTCCAGAAGTTGATTGAGAGCATGCCAGGGAGAATTGCAGAGGTCCTGAAGAAGAAGGGTCAACACTGCAAATATTGACTTGCTGCATTAACTCATTCTGTCAATATAAACTTCTGTTACTCATAATATGAATGCAATTATATTTCTGTATGTGATAAAAACATCTGACAAACACACATAGAAACCAGAGGGCAGCAGATCATGTGAAAATATAATATTTGTGTCATTCTCAAAACTTTTGGCCATGACTGTACACCACAAGTGTACTTGAGATTAAAAAAAAATGTTCCTCTCAAATGTTCACCTGTTCCTCTCTTTGTTCTACAGATTAACAGGTCCAGTGTGAGGTTGAGTTTTCTTGGGCCCAACAAATAAAATGATTCTGGTGTTACACCCTCCCAAAGCCCCTAGAAAATAGACCATAGTACCCTTCAATTTGGGTCGTCTGGAAGACTATTATTGTGTTAGGAGATCCTTTGGTACATTGGTGGGCCACTCCAACACTGGACAGGTCAAAGATTTTTTGGTAGCACAATAGGGACCTACACAATGGTAGGCAGGTAGTTTTAATGTTATGATTGATAAAGGTCTATATGTACAAAAGCTAGATTTGTTGTACAAACTACATTTCTGCACTGCTCAGCTTTTCCATATTTTAGAAGACGCTGAAATAGTATTTAGCATGTAACTTTTATTTCAACCACGCGGTAGTCTAAAGGGTATTTACTGGTGTCAGAGGCGTAAATACCAGGGTAGCAGCGGTAGCGGCTGCCACAGGGCCCAGGACATTAGGGGGCCTGGAGAGCCCCCGATGCTTTTTTTTTTTTAATAGGCCATTACCTGCTGAAGTAACACCAGCAAGTAATGGGCCCTATTTATTTACCGATCCCTGCTCCTGCTCACGGCCGCCCACGCTTCCCATTCTGCGGAAGTAGAGGTAGCTGTGAGCAGGAGCGGGGATCGGTAAATAAGGCCGCGGGCTGCGAACCCCACAAACACTGTTATCATTATACTCTGGGGTCTTTTCAGACCCCAGAGTATAATGATCGGAAGCCCAGGGGAGGTGAGGGAACATAAAAAACACTGCTACTTACCTCTCCTGCGCTCCGACAGGTTTCGGGCCTGTTTGGTGACGTCCAAGATGTCAGCCAACGTCATTATGCGGCATGATGCCGGCCTGGCGTATAATAATTGTTCATGGGTGGTCCACAATGGGGCATAATACTGTGTGCATGGGCCACTATGGGGCATAATAATGTGTGCAGGGGCCACTATGGGGCATAATACTGTGTGCAGGGGCCACTATGGGGCACAATAGTGTGCGCAGCAATGCGGTTTGTGCGGGAAGGATTGAAGGGGCGATCCGGGTGGTGGGTTGGGGCGGCAGTTCGGGGGAGGGGGGGGGGCCATGTCAAATGTTCACCTTGGGGCCCAGCCATTCCTAGTTACACCACTAACTAGTGTAAATGAAATGATGGCACATCCCCTCTTAAATGGCCAAGTCAGTAGTACTCTAAAAGGTTTATTCAGCTTTATAAAATGAATGGCCTGTCCTTCGGATACACCACTGATATTAGATCAGTGAGGGTGTGACTCTTGTCCACCCTGAAAATCATCTGAATGAAGAGGCAATGGTGCATGGGCAAGAGCTGTAGAATCCTCATTGTTTACACCAAGTTTAGAAGCTGTCCATACTCTTAACATCATACAACTGATCTGGGTATTGTAGTATAGTCCAATTTAGTTGAATCAGACCAGAAATGGGCAACTTCTGGACCCGATGTAAACAATGAAAAGGCAGTAGTGCTCACCTAAGTACTACTGCCCCTTCAATTTGCTGATCAGCGGGGGTTCCAACCAGTCTAACATTGCCAAAGATGTCTAATGTTGCTGACAGAAACAGCATAAATACCCTTAGTAAGAGGTATAGTCATAAAGGGGGAAATTTATCAGTTTTGCTGGGGTCTGCTTTGCTGTAATTTGTATAATTTTCTATGCCCCTCCTCCCACTAGAGTGATATTGCAACAATTTTGGCAACTTTTAAAAACAATGCATTTGATAAATCTGGTGCACATCAGTGCAATAGCCTAACCATGCTCACTGCCCAACTACTGTTCAAAGGTGAAGTGAGTAACATAAGTTTTGCACAAATAATCCCAGACTTTTGTGACTTTTTGATGCCAGAATTTTGGAGTCCAGGACTTGAAGAATTCCCCCAATAGCTGTATATCTGTTGAGGACTTTTTTTACATTAATTAACACTTTATTGAACTTGTAAAAATATTGCGGTATTGTGCAATGTCATGGAAGACAAAAGTTGTCAGCCAACTGGTATGTGGCCGCTAGAACCTAACCAGCGAATTCCAAAAGAGATTTAGAAAGCAGTAGGACCCACTTAAGGCCAGGAACCATGTGGCGTAAATGCCGTGGCAAAAAAAGCAGCGTTTTACAGTCATTGCAAAATGGATCCCATCCACACATTGCGGAAAAATATGCGCAGCGGAAATGCTGTTATTTTCAAAACCTACAGAAACACCAGCGGTTTGCATATAGGTATAATGGAAGCAGAAAGTCCACAGAAGAAACTTCTGAGGACTTTCTGTGAAAAGGACTGCGGGAAAAACCACGATGTGTTGCCGTTGCTGTTTTTCCCGCAGCGCTTTTTTGCTATGGCCTGCTACGTGGGGCCCTAACCTAAATTAGGACTAGTGTGGAGCTGTTATCCCAGGACACCCGCCATATGGAATACATTTCATCCCCTCTTATACTTAAATGACCACACACATTATATTCCAGATGACACAAGGATTATTTTAACAATGGCCCATTTAACTACTGATACAGTATGCTAATTACTGATATATTAAAAGTAGTATTTAGTGATTATATTGTTATATATTCTCTAGATGTGTTTATTATATAGGTGTGGGGGTAAAGCCCTATAATTGACTTTGCTATCTATATCCTTATTGCTTGTTCCTGTCTTTGTTACCTGCTCTCCATCTGCTGCACAATTCCCACCTCCTGTATAGCAAAAGTCACTGAGAGTAGCATGCGCTCATATAAAAGGTGCGATCTGAAAATATTTCTTCACACTGAAATAATCCACTCTACTTTCTGCAGCAGGTAAGTCTTGCCAATACCCAGGTAGGAACATTTAAAAGATGAGTAGTATAGTAACACTATAGTCCTGTACTTAGATTCCTGTAATTATACTATAGTCTTGTACAATAGAAAATTTTAGTATGAAATCTATATATGACTCATACCGTGTTTCCCCGAAAATAAGACACCCCCAAAAGTAAGGCATAGGAGAGGTTTCGGAGAATTGCCTAATATAAGGCATCCCCCAAAAGTAAGGCGTATGTTCCCGAACAGAACATACGGTATATACGATATGTGAGGCCGCGGGAGAACCCCACAATCTCTGCTATCATTATACTCCAGGGTCTTTTCAGACCCCGGAGTATAATAATCGGCAGCCCAGGGGAGGTGAGCGAACATAAAAAACTATGTGCTTACCTGT
The DNA here is from genome assembly GCA_947044405.1 of Leptodactylus fallax. NCBI lineage: Eukaryota > Metazoa > Chordata > Amphibia > Anura > Leptodactylidae > Leptodactylus > Leptodactylus fallax. Next base: position 14,543 of record CAMRHE010001217.1, read on the forward strand.
CCTACGCTTCTCCAGGCTTCGGGCCTGTTTGGTGACGTCGCAGTCGTCAGAGGACGTCATTTTGCGTCACGACGCCGGCCGGATCACGTGAGGCGGCCTGGTCTAACATTGAAGAAGGCCGGAGTAGCGCACGGGCATGCACTGGAGCGAGGAACAGGTAAGCAACGTTGTTTTTTTATGTTTCTATCCTCTCCTGGGTCTCCGATCATTATACTCTGGGGTCTGAAAAGACCCCACAGTATAATAATTGTTCATGGGTGGTCCACTATGGGGCAAACTACTGTGTGCAGGGGCCACTATGGGGAATGATACTGTGTGCAGGGGCCACTATGGGGAATGATACTGTGTGCAGGGGCCACTATGGCGAATGATACTGTGTGCAGGAGCCACTATGGGACATGATACTGTGTGCAGGGGCCACTATGGGACATGATTCTGTGTGCAGGGGCCACTATGGGACATGATACTGTGTGCAGGGGCCACTATGGTGCATGATACTGTGTGCAGGGGCCACTATGGGACATGATACTGTGTGCAGGGGCCACTATGGGACATGATACTGTGTGCAGGGAAATTAATGGTTTGGATTGTTATGATGATGTCCTAGAAGATGATGACATAACTGTCATTGAATAAATTTTACTTTCTATTCGTACCGTAAATATTGGTAAATGTACCATACTGTTAATTGTTGTACATGGAAATAATGGTACGGTAGTAAGAAATTCTTGATAGGATTCACAGTTTGTCTGGTTATGCTGGTTTGTGATGACAACTACTGTACAGTACCGTATATAATAAATGTTCATTTTTTTGTTCAGCAATAAATGTGAATTCTTCTTCATTGAAAAAAAAAATAAGACATCCCCTGAAAATAAGACACAGCACATCTTTGGGAGCAAAAATTAATATAAGACGCTGTCTTATTTTCGGGGAAACAGGGTAGTAAGTGTTATTATACAACATGGGAATCATATCCCATAAGCCTAGCTACAGCACTGTTTCCTATTGCAAACAGCAAAAAAAATTAATGCGTATGTTACATTTGCTAATGGCAGCGGAACTTTGGGATTTCTTTGGGTCCAGATGTGGCTACTGTCTCAACTTTTATGTCAAAGGCTTTATATTTACAAACTATCATCTTCTGTGACCTTCTACTTATTCTGAAATATTCTACTTATAGTCTGAAATATAATTTTATATGCTGTACCCTAACTACTGTTTTTCTCCTCAGGATGTCACCCTCCTTGTGCTTTGCCCTTCTGGGCTGTTTGGTCCTTGGAGTGTCTCTGTCAGAAGGTAAGAGCAGCATATAAAGAATGCTGAAATTTTCCCAATATCATCCTTGAAGGAATACAGCGGATTTGTGTGTAAACTGTAGTCATGAGGGGCTCCATGTTTTCTGTATAAGGGAGAACCAGAAATGGGACCTCCTCCTAACACACATTTATGATATAGTCAAGGGTGTATGCAGTATTTTGTGAAATATCAGAGCCTTGAACATGTGTATACATGGAAACACATGCATGATATGTGGGTGTGTATTTATAAATGTACAGTGGGTACAGAAAGTATTCAGACCCCTTTGAAAAATTTAAAGGGGTCTGAATACTTTCCGTACCCACTGTATTTATCTAGTGTATATCCCCTGAAATTATGCATCCAGTGCAAGTATTATCTCTATAACCACTCATAACAATCTATGCATGCATTTCATACCCCAACCACAGAAGGATGCATTGTCAGTTTTGTACCTATTTCACAGATTTTTCCAATATACACATCAGCAACATGGAAAGTGAAGAAACAGGGGAGTTTTCATGCATGCATGTATAAAATCTGCTCTAGAACATCAGCCCAAGTTTTATAAGAATGTAAGCACCATAGGAGTTAAGCCTAGCAGTTGGCAACATAGCTTGCACTACATTTTAGTCTTCTTTATATAGCAGTTGTGATCTTTTGCTTAGAAAACACATTACATTCTTTATATCAGTCTATCTGTAGTAGCTTCAAGATTTCTGCTAGCACTAGCATCACTGGTTGGGGTTTCCTAAAGCATTTCCCCTGCCATTTACACATGAAAAGGTTGAGAATTATGAACATTTCAAAAGAATGAAAAAATACAACTTTGTAGTCAATCAGGTTAGTAGACCTAGTGGTTGCATCATCCCAGGCCTCCAAACAATGAAAAGTAATGAAGCTCATTGCTGCTATCCCATAAGACTTCAAAGGAACCTGTCAACTTGAAAATGCTGCTCAATATATGGGCAGGATCTTATAGAGGAGCTGAGCTGAGCAGATTTATATATAGTTTTCTAGGAAAATATTCAGTATAATTTGTATTGCATTTTTTTTTTTAAATCACAGCTTATTGTGGGCTCATGAATCCAGTAGGCGGGTCCTGGTCAGTGATTAGTGTGGATACAGACAGAGCTGCCAATCACTGAGTAGGCACGCCCACTGGACTCCTAAGCCCAGAATGAACAGAGGCTGAGATGAATAAAATTAGTTATACTGAATTTTTTCGCACAAAACTATATAAATCAATATGATCAGCTGCTTCTGCTCTATAACATGTGGCTGCCAGATTACACAGCATATTCAATGTGACAGGTTCCCTTTAAAGACACTCCAAGTCTACTGTTCAAGTCTACCTATGAGGCTACCAGAACCTACTACTTCTCCTTACCCAATATAAGTTTGCATACAGTAAAATGTAAATTATAGGTAGTAGGCTCTTTATTTTTCAGTATTACTACTATTATACAAATATTATATGAACTATGTAAAATACTGATATTTTACACAGGGGCACCTCGTTCCTCATGTCCTCCTGGATGGTTTTTCTACAAATCTAATTGTTATGGATACTTCCGTTTCAGACTTCCCTGGTCCGAAGCTGAGGTGAGAAAAGAAAACAGACAGCCTGCAAGAATTAGCAAAACATTGTACTTTTTCGATATATGAATGATCATAACCTCTATTTTCTTGTAGTTTGAGTGTGTTAGTTATGGACATGGTGCTCATCTAGCTTCAATCATAGATGATTCAGAAGCTTCTATTATCGCAAGTCATGTGGCTGCTTACAAACCAAATGTAGATATCTGGATTGGACTTCATGACCCTGAACAGGTGAGAGTAGTAAACAACTAAATATATGCCACATTAAGGAGAGAATTTTATGAGAATGGCATTTCCTATGCCAGTCTTAATCAATTCTTCTGCTAGCACAAAATGCACCGGAATTATTAAGAGGATGGGGCTTCTTACTAATTCTGTCACATCCCAGGTGGTCCCATGCCCCAGAACTGAACACCTGGGACATGGGACCACCTGGGGGACCAACCTAAGAGCTAGCAAAGATTTCATCTATAACTCACAACAGTTTTCTGGTGTAAATTTCAGTTAATCTGATGGGCTGAGGTGTCCCCTTCTCATTTTCTTTGGTGCAAATTGCAGCCATACACCACTTGTATGCTAGTTTTCTGGTGTACATGTGATGATAAATTCTCCCCAATGGGTATACTGTACAGTATTACATCAATTAATATTGCATAAGCTATAGTCTAAATCTGTAAGGATGCTGATAAGCACAGTGTATTTTGCCTAATGGCACTGGTTATTTTATTAGATTGTCATAATTTAGCAGATATATAAAAATTTCCTTAAAGGGGTTTACCTATTAGTGCAACTTACCAATAAGTTGTAGATCAGCGTGGGTCTGACCACTAGGACCCCCACCAGTTACAAGAATGGAAGTTCCTTGTACCCCATTTGAATGGAGTGGCAGTCGCACAGGCTCACTACCAATCCATTCATTTCCAGTACAGTGCTAGGTAGACATCTGTACTAAGCATAGAAATCCTCCACTCATTGCTTAGCCCCTATCCACATGATCAGTTGCATTTGTGGGCAAACTGTATAAACTGTGTTATGGCTAGGGCATGGTTGAATTGGGCAGTGCATGAAATAGGGATTAAGGCTGAAGCCCCACATTGCAAGATCGCAGCGTTTTCTGGCTAATCCCATGCACACATTGCAGAAAAAAATCCGCAGTGGAAAAGCTGCATTTTCAAAAACTATCGCAGCATGTCAATTATACCTGCGGAAATGCTGGCGTTTTCCATATAGGTATAATGGGGACAAAAAGTCCGCAGTGGAAAATGCTGCAAAAATGCTATGAAAAACTCTGCAAAAAACATGATGCGTTTCCACCACGTGCTTTTCCGCAGCATTTTGCTATGTGGGACCTTAGCCTTAAAGAACTCTACAGAAAGAATTAGTTTCTTTTTCAAAATGAAATGATGTCTGTGTGAGTTTGCTTTGGTGCCTTTCCAGTTTACTTATGTCATATTCACTCTGTCTTAGAACCGTCGCTGGAAATGGAATGATGGATCAATGTATAATCACCGTGCTTGGAAGAGTGGAGAGCCTAACAACCTGAATAACAATGAGTACTGTGGGGAGCTGACCCAAGACACAAGTATGTAATATTTATTGTTATATGCAATAGACTCTAGTGGATAGGTCTTGAGAACTCAAACTATTGGACAATGGTTCCTGGTACTGTACATGTTGCTGTGCCATCGCAGAAGAAATTGTAGGTAGCTCCTGTGGAGCATCGATTGTATGCGGGTAGTGGCGGCTAATGAGGAGTGCGCCCTGGCCAGCATCTAAATAGGGTTTAGTTAGTTCCTCATCAGGGAGCTCCTCATTGGCTGCAGCTTCCCTCACACATTGCTCATTATAAAGTGGCACTCACTGGGAGCTACCCACAAGTTGGCTAATACAAATGGTATTTCCAAGCAAGATCATTTTCTCACAGGATGGGGGGCAAGGGGGGTACTCATGGAAAAATGATCTTGCTTGGAACTGGTTCATGGTGCTAAAAATGGTTGGAGACCACTAGTTCAGATCATCACTGGGGATATCAAATCTTACCCTTCCCTTGCCGGTGATCCATTGTTTAAGTGGCATTCATAGATATATCAGTCAGATATTTAATCCAAAGGCTTTGTTTCCATGCATAGTGAGCAGATGTTTAGTAGTTATCCAACATGATCATCATTGAGAATCCACTAATTCAGAGGCCAACAAAAATGACCAGGTTTCATCTCCAGCACTGTTTCTACTCTAGCAAGGAGGTGAAATCAGCCATAGCAGAACAAGATATCAGTGCTACAACTAAAGAACAAATTCCCTCTAATAGGATTCACTGTAACATGCTGCCATTTCTTGGGTTTGGGGCATTCCTGGACATCTAAGGCACTTTTATTAAGCATTAGGGGTGAAGTTTAGCATGTAAATCACCTTCTAACAATAACTATGGGAAGTGTATTCTATTTTGTTATTATTTAAATGGATTACAGGTATAAAAATATCTATGACCTACACTGAAGATAAGACATCATTATCAGATCTGGGTGGTCGAACACCGAGCAACACTGATCTGCTGTTTGCAGAAGCTGATACACAGAGACTAGAGAGGGAAGCAGATTGCTTTGTTCTTTGTGAACTGGCTGAACTGAGTCTCTACAGCTTAGCTTCTATTCTAGAGAATGGTAGCCTACTGCTCCATTCTCTGTGCATCAGCTGATGAGCACAGCTAAACAATGGGGTGGAGGGTGTAGGACCCCCAGTCTGACATTGATGACCTAGGATAGGACAGTTCATTCAAATTTATAGCTTATAAAACCTGTTTAAGCTTCATGTACTTACTTTATGCTTATATAAGGAGGACTGAACAAATAGGTAAAACTCCATGTCACCTGCATCTGCTATATATCCAAACTGTACTCTGTGGCTCTCTGCCACATTTGGAGTACAGCACCATCTACTGAAGAATAAAAATATGACATACAAGCTTTATTGGCTAAGTATGTGGTTCATACTTTTCCTTTCTGTCTTTCTGCAGCATTCCGCCAGTGGAATGATGCTCCATGTGCTGAACAAAATCACTTTGTGTGCAAATACAAACCGTAAGAAAATGATCATACTCTGGGAAATGCCAGGAGCGGGTCACAATATGTACCTTTTACTGCACGCTGGAAATCTGAATAAAATATCTTTAAAAATCATTGGAGTTCAGTAATCACTTCTATAATATCGGGTTCATTGGAAATTGGTGCGCTTACATTACTATTCACATGTATAAAGAACAAGCAATGGTATTTGGTGGTTTGGCATATTAAAATTTATTTACATACATTTAGATTTATTCCAGTGCAAGTAATAGTAGCCATTTATATAATGATTGACTGTGCTGCAGGATCCTATCAGTATGAGTAACACACACAAGACATTTGCGTAATTGCTTTCGCAATGAGAAGTAGACTAGGCTTCAAGTGAATAAAAAGTAACACAGGTTCTGTCATGTGTCATGTGATCTTGTACAGTGGCTCAGTATCAAGATTTACCACGAGGAGGGACAACGAGGAGCTCAGCCAAATCACGCATGGACTGGCAGATTCTTTGTCCAAAACGGTGAGAGTTCTGAAGAAAAAACACAACAGAAGGAATCTAATTTAGCTGCAGAAAATGTTTCTACATGTCTCAGCTTACACGCTGCTGAAGCCTCCAAGTTCCTCCAGGCACTTTAAAACCCAAAGTTAATCACCTTGCTTTAAAACGCACTGTAATGTATGGCTATTGCTTAGCTAGTAGCATCCGACATTACTACTTTTTGCTTTACAATGTTCTAAACCAAGCAGTGGGTTTATAGGGGGGTAGGCAGCCATTGTGAAACTGCAACTCCTAGCATGCCACATTCACTTCTATGGGAGTTCCGAGAACAGCCAAGCACATAGATGTGCATGCTATGAGTTATAGTCCCACAACAGCTAGCATGCCAAAAGCTTGCGGACCTCAAGAATTCACTATATATAAGGAATATATGAAATGGTTACCAGGAAATACTAGCACGCAGTATAATTCAGTGTACTCATATCAAATCAACTTCAAATCTCAATAACTCTTCAAATACATTGCTATACATTGCTTGCACTGATATGGAGTTTCATGATGTAACCTACAAAACAAAACTGAGACAGGCACCACTTGTGTGTTACAACCCCAGCCACAAAAATCCAAATAGTAATGTAAAAAAATGGGTATGTATATGACTTAAACAAATACATTTACCTGAATAAAAAAAATGTCAGCTAGTTAATTGAAGAAAAAGACACAATTGTTAAAAGCAATTAAAAGCACCAAAGTGCATACAAATAAGAAAACTCAGACTGCCACCATGATACAAGGTTAGTCTGTGCCCAACCATGCTAAAGCAATATAGATGAGGGTCACTCATGGCTCTCTTCTCTGCCATTGTATTCAATCGTATCTTTATATAGTTAAAAAAACAGAGAAATGCTGCCAAATGAATGGGGAATCCAGGTCAGCATTGAGAAGAACCAGCAGGATCCCACTCCTGGATGTGTGTCAGCAAAGGGGGGACTTAACATACATTCACACAGCAGTGGGTGAAAACAGGTGTGAAAAATCTCCATTTTTCATGGGCTTTTTATACCCAAGGGGTGCTCATTTTCACAGATCTCTCATATATTGCAGTGTATAGAGGGACCCGTGAAAATGGACAAAAACAGAGCATGACCTATATTTTGACTTTCACTACGGACCATCAATATATCAGTCTTGTGAATAGCCCCCATTCACAGACTTTAAAATTAATGCGTCCATATGACGACCGTTAAATGTGAATGTAGTGTTATTACAAGTGGTGCTGCTAACCTTATATACAGCAGGGACACATTAGCAATTCATACTACAAGAAACATTTGCAAAACAGACTTTTGGGGGTAAATATGACTCAAAGTAAAAGTCCTGGTATGTTAAATGCCTCTAGTGGGTCAGTGTTAACTATTAATTTTGTCTCAGCCTGGCACTTTTAAGGTAAGTCCACCTGTTACAGACATTTTTTGCTGTGGAGGTCCCTATCAAATAGTACATATAAAAAGAAGAAGACACCAGCAAAACAAACACAATTCCTTTAGATTCCATAGAAATATAATATGACTGGACTTCCTGTAAGAAATATTGCAGTCTGCTTCCAAAAATGGGCTAGTTATTCTTCAACTGCTTAAGACTTCATCACTTCCTTTTCCAAAATCTGCTCAATATTTGGGAGGTACGATGAACACCCCAAAAACTAGAATATAGAAAGCTAAAATAGTTGAAGTAGGACATCTGGGATAAAATGGATAGATCTAATGTGCAATATTTCACAGAATATACTTGATTGTTTAATATGTAATTATTTAGAAGCTTAAGCACTTTTTATCGTTTTCTATTTCTTACCCTGCTTTTAGGATAAGATAATAAAGTTACTTTGGTTAACATTAATCTGCGACTTAATTGGTTTCTACTGATATTCGGCTATTACAATCTTTAACCTCTGGAAGTAACCGATGAAGCCACTCTACAGCAAGCAGAGAACTCAGGAGGAATTGAGGCAAAAAGTATACTGGAAAATTGGATACATTTTCATTATACAAAGAGTGACATTTATTTGCTGAGACTATAATGTCCCTTTTAAAGATAATTTGTTTTAAACAAAAATGGTTGTTCTGGAGAGTATTTCTATGGCCTTAAGGTTTAGATACCTGTAAATACTTGGGAATTCATATCTCCAATGATCAGAGATAATTCCTGAGTCTAAATGAAATGTATACCCACTACTTGGTCACTTCCGAGTCAAATTTAAGGTGTGGGGAGCATTACCCTTGTCAGTTGCTGGGCAAATTAATCTTATGAAAATGGTGGTTCTTCCCAAATGTTTGTATATTTTAGAACATGCAGCCGTCTCAGTAGTTTTTCAAGCAATTGGACTCCTTACTTATTCCTTTTATATGGGGCAGCTTAATTCTAAACTATGCCTCTCCACCTTACCATGACCTAAAGATATGGGTGGGATGGCTCTTCCTGACATATTTCTATACTATCTAGCTTGGCCAACTTTGCTATCTCAGGTCATGGTTATTGGCAGATCCTCTACATGGCCTGGAGGCACATTTAGCATATCACCTACATATACCAAATCTATGGTCGGTATTGGAACACCCTCACCTGTATAGAGGTAACCTGCTGCCGATCTATGCACTGGCAATACAGGTTTGGCAACAGGCTAAGCGAGTGGCGGCTTACACTGGCGTTCCTACTGAATCCCCGATGTGGGATAATCCAGTTCTGACCGAATTATCTGCCCTCCCAAAAGCACTGAGTTGGGAGCATTTTGGAGTTGTGTCCCTGGCTGATGTTTATAACCAGGGCGCATTCCGCTCTTTCGACTCCTTGAGCACCCAATTTGGTATCCCCAGTAGTCAATTTTATAGATTTCTCCAAATCAGGCATGCCATGTCCACGCAATTTCCTCCACCAAATGTAAACATCCCTACATATCCTCTTATATGGGTGCTTTGGTCTCAGGGTCCCTAAGGCCTCATCTTGGCATTATATGCTCATCTGATACAGGTCAAGATGTCTCATCTGGAAGCCCCTGCTTTACTGAAATGGCGCACTCTTATTCCTACTCTCACAGATTAGACATTTTCTGACCTTCTGGAGTCAGCGCAGTTTGTCTCCCCAGGTGCTAACAATAAGCTAATACAAGTATATATTTTGCATCAAAGTTTTTTGACTCCTGCACGTCTTCATAAAATGGGATAGCTACAACACTTTGGATGTCTGTGATGCACTGTTATGTACTCTGACTTTTGGCACATGATCTGGGAGTATCTTATAATTAAAGGTTTTTGGACCGAGGTCGTGAACCTATTACTTACTAAACACCCCAATTCCATTCTCACCTGAAATATGTTTATTTGGTATTCTGGATGAGGAGATGTGGCCTCACCAATCTCACATCTTATTGAGAGAATCCCTTTTCCTAGCCAGAAAGCCTACTGCCTTACACAGGATGGCTCGCCGGTTCCTATCTATGTGGAGGAAGCTGGTGAATCCCATTATCCCATATAATAAAATAGTATATAAGGGCAGGGCTTGCCTTCAAAAATTCCAAAAGGTTTGGGGCTCATGGTGTGACTCACCTCTAACTCTGTACACAGCCCCAACTTTTCGTTCTGACATTTAATGCTGAGATGCAGGGGGAGGGGGGGGACTTGGCCTTACTCGTACCATATGTTACACATTATTCACTAGGTCTTCCTATGATTATGACACAGGGGTTGGTTTGAAGTATGTTATTTGTATGTGTTTTTTTTTCTTTGTATATGCTCTCGCCCTCTACAGGTCAGATTGGAATCTGTGCTTCTTTCGGCTCCCTAGCCTGGACTTTCTACTGGACAACTTTTACTTGATATTTAGTTCTACTATAGACTATGCAGCACTGTTTTGGTTATTTGCTGTATTTTGTCTGGATCTTATGTCTTTGTACAATTCCCTGATTATGTTCTTTAGTCATTTTGCATTATGTACTCTTGTTGTGCAATTTTTTTTAATAAACCGAGTTTAAAAAAAACATAAAATTGGTCATATATTTGCAAATCATAAGTCAAAACATCAGCCAAATATTCATTGTCTAGAATTTTATCTGATAAAATCACATTTTTATAATGGAACAGACTGAAGTATGCCATCAGCTACTGAGAAGTCAGCTCCAAGATATACCAACATGGCTGCCCATCCTATTGCTGCTGCAAATATGGAAACATCTGTGTAAATTAAACAAACGTAATTCTGATTTCCTATTATATGGCCACTTTAAAGTTTTCAGGAAAACCACTGTTACTGTGTGATACGGAAGTATTGGAAATATGTCATTTAGTCTTTGCAACTTATTAATACAAGACACACTGACCCCTGTTTTATTGGTTTTCATAGTTTTAACACAGAGACGTAACTTGAAGTTTCTGCACCCCGATGCAAAATCTACAAGGCGCCCCAACATATTTTGTGCTATTAGAAATAATGGTATACTGTGTGTTGCAAAAGGACCTTTGAGGCCCTCCCACGGTCAAGCGCCTGGTAGCAGCTGGTATAAGTTACTTTTCCAATGGCTTAGCCCCTGCATCTCAGCTATTTCACAGTAAATTAACCAAAAGCCAAGGCTTCTCATACAACAGTAGTATTACAACAATGCAAGGGTCGTGATGACTCTACTTATTTAAAAAAAAAAAAAAAAAAAACACAAAAGAGTCGTACCGTTTCAGGGCTGGAGAATTTGCTAGAAATGTGTAGAGTGATGACATTCTCTCCAGCAAAGATATATGACACACCATAACCATCATCTGCCACCTGTAAAAAAAAAAAAAAAAAAAAAAAAAATATATATATATATATATATATATATATATATCTCTATATAAACCCTTTAATAATGATACATGTTGAATTTGGAAAGCAGATTCAGTAAAAACTCATACAATAAACATTTATATACCGTGTTCTAAATTACTATGCAAATCGGATTGTGTCATAAAGATTAAATTTTTTGTTTTTCAATTAAACTCATGGATGGAATTGTGTCTCAGGGCTCTTTGGATCGCAGAAAACTCTCTCAGACACTTGTGATAATAATTAGTTTGCCAGGTGAGCCCTAATAAAGGAAACCTACTTAAAGCCGGGCACCACTAGTGAATTCCATCCACACATTTTGGAAAAAATACGCGCTGTGATTTCCAAAACCGTTATGGTTTCCCTATATGTATAATGGAAGCAGAAAAATTTGTGAAAAGCAGGAAAAAAAGTGATGCAATGCACTGCGGTTTTTCCTGCAGTGCTTTTTTGCTAGGGCCTGCTACGTGGGGCCTTAGTCTTAGGCTGAGGCTCTACGTTGCGGAAACGCAACGTTTTTTGTTGCAGATTTTGCTGCATTTTTTTGAGCCAAAGTCAGGAGTGGCTTGAAAAGGAATGGAAAATGTATAGGAAGCGCTTAGATGTTTCTGTTAAACCCACTCCTGACTTTGGCTCAAAAAACCGCAGCAAATTCTGCAACAAAAAATACTGCTTTTCCACAATATGGGGCCCTAGCCAAAGGCCACGTCCCCACATTGCGGAATGCATCTAAAATATGCTGCCAAAAAAAACCTCAGTGGAAACGCATGCTATGGGCATAAAAGGAGAGAAACTCATGGTGTGGCCTCCATCCTCCCCTGACCTCAATTGAGAACCTTTGGAGTATCCTCAAGCATAAGATCTATGAGGGTGGGAGGCAGTTCACATCAAAACAGCAGCTCTGGGAGGCTATTCTGACATTTGTGAAAATAAATGTTATCATTGGGAGGTTTATCCAATAAAATTTGATTTATATTCTAATGGTTGAAGATTTGAACAGTGGCGTAATGATCGGGGTCACAGGGGGTGCAACCGCAACCGGGCCCGGCAGTGTACGGGGCCCGACGCCAGCTGGAGATGGCTACGGCCCCAGACCACTATGAAAGCGGTTCCGTGCCCACTATACATATTGTAAATGAAAAGGGGCCCCAGCATGTCGCTGGTCCCCTTTTCAATAGATGTTAGTCCAGGGGAGGTGACTTAAAATAATAAATACTTATACTCACCTCTCCTGGGCTCAGCATCCTTTCCGGGACCGTTCCATCACATGACTGAGGCCCCAGTGGTCACATGGGGTGCAGCGGCGTAATAACATCACAGGCCTCAGCAGGGACGTCTGAAGATGGCGAAGATCCTGAAGACAGCCAGACAGAGCCAGGATGTGCAGGAAAGGTGAGACAAGGTGAGTATCAGTGTTTGTTATTTTTATTCACCTTCCCTGGGACTCCGATTGTTATACTCTGGGGTCTGAGGAGACCCCAAAGTATAATAATAGCACCAGAGCGGAGGGGAGCTGTTGGGAGCATATAATACTGTGTGGGGGTCACTGTGGAGCATGTAATACTGGGTGGTGGCCACTGTGGAGCATGTAATACTGGGTGGGGACCAGTGTAGAGCATATAATACTGAGTGGGGGCCAGTGTGGAGCATATAATACTGGGTGGGGCCACTGTGGAGCACATAATACTGGGTGGGGGCCACTGTGGATCACATAATACTGTGTGGGGGCCACTGCTGGGCATATAATTCTGTGTGGGAGCCACTGTGGAGCATATAATACTGTGTGGGGGGCAGTCTGGAGCATATAATACTGTGTGGGGCCCTTTCACTATTCATATCACATGCCATCTGTTTTATAACAGCCGTGCACTATTATTACAGGCTGTAATAACATTGTTTGGTGATTATAAAACTGATGCTGTGCAATGTAAATAGGGAAGGAATCAAGGTGTTCACAAAAGCACCTCAGTAACTTCAAAGAATTGATCAGCAGGGGCCCCAGCTGTTGGACCCCCACTGATCTCTTATATCTCTTAGACTGTTAGGACCCTGCAAATCAGCTATTTCTCAAAGCATGCAGCTCCCAGTAATGTTTTTATATGCCGGGCGCTGCGCTGCTCACTCATCATATTCTAACTGATAACTCAAGTATCTGAGATACTGCTTCAGCACCCGAAACCGTCACTGTCAAGAATTTGCTGTAACGGAGAGAAGGACCAAATCCAAACAGCGATGCAATAACCGTAGTGGATGAAGAAATGGACCAGCGCTTACCCAACGATTAGGATGAGGATGAATTCCTTTATTGATTAACAACCAATAAACACACAATGCGTTTCAGAAGACTGCGCTCCTTTTTCAAGTGTACAGAATTGTTTGTATAACCTGGTAGCATACCGGGCAGAAATAAATAGCAACATGGGTATTGGGATCCACCTGTAAGGTTGTGAAGCAATACATCTGCAGTAATTAACTTTGGTCAGTAGGTGGCAGCAACGTAATAAACTGCCCATAAGAATTAATGTAATTAATGTAAATATTGTTCTAGGGTTCAAAGTCTGATTATAGATAATTACAGTAAAATGTTGGACTTTTACAAGTATGGCAGTGCACTAGGATTGCAGTTTTGATGCCTCCCACTGGAAATAGGGAACAGCATCATCACCCAGCAGGAAAGAGGAAGGGAGGGGTGGTGTGGAGAAGGATCTGGAACTGTAAGCCTGAGGTGTGCTGGGCTGCTGTAGAGAGCTTTGGGCTGGATGGAGGCCTGAGCTGAGCTGACTGCAGGTGAAGTCTTGGTGCTGGTGGAGGACTGAGTTCTGGGACACAGTGACAGTGGTGCTGGCTGAGGACAGAGTCAAGACACCCCTGAAGCACAGAAGATAAAGTGACTACATGAAGGAAAGGCCTCAAGGACTTGTGAGTACGGCTTGGCCGCATCTACATAGACCACGTGGTGGTAGTTATATAAGGGACTCTTACCATTACTAGTCTCTTATCATTGTAGAGACTGGCCTATCTTTTAAGTGTTACACTACAGGAAGCTGGAGCAACGCCTATAACTGTACTTGAAGGGGAAGACAGCATTTGCCTGTGGATTACAATTTAACCATTGGATGATAAATAGTATTGCGCAATACTTAGGGTGCACCTCAACGAGGGACCGATCCAGGAAAACCGCGTTCTTAAAGGACTTGAATTCATTACCTGTTTAAGTAATTGTGGGAACTAAGGGGTATAGTATTGGTTTTCTGAAATAATCTGTTCCATAGCATTTTGTATTTTTCTCTCTGTTTATACTTTTATGCATATTTTCCCAGATCTCTCTTCATTGCTTTACTCAGTAAACATTGTTCTGGGAAATAAAACGGTGTGTGTGTCTGTGTGGCATTGTGTACCTGCTGAACCTGTGGGCCCAGCCCTTGGTCCTCTTTCACACCCAATGGGTGTTTCCCAATAGCAAACATAAAAAGTCAACACAGAAATATTAATAAACACTAATTTGTGCTAAATAAGTATATACATAATAATAGAGACAATTGGGGGTTCAAAAAACACTGTTATTAATGTTATACCTCACGATATTGTGTATAGTATGCATTTGGCATCTTAAAAATCAGCATTGCGCATGCCAAAAATGAAACCTGTGGTTTAAAACTTATTTTTCTGCTCCGGGGAAAAGAAGTTCACTGTGCAAGCGCAAAACACGTCAGTTCGCGTATGCTCTATTGAAATTATGGAAAGTACATGGGAAAAAAAAAAAAACAAGACTAGACTGTTCTTCCAGTTATGTTGTGTATCTACTAGAATGTCCGTGTAAACTCCAATACATTGGACGCACAACTATGACACTAAGAAAGAGGGTCACCACTCAAATACAAACAATGGATACTTAAAACATATTGTTTCCAAACATGCAGCACAGACACATCATAGTGACTTGGGTAAGCGCTGGTCCATTTCTTCATCCACTACAGTTATTGGCGGCTATTTGAGGAGGAGGAATCAGCAGCTGTTACTACTCAACCATCCACTACATTTTTGTCTACTGTGGGAGTTGTGACTTATTCACAACCCCCAAAGGTGAGCAGCCTCTTTATACATTATATCTGGTACTCGTTCTTATAGACGGTAATACACGGGGCACTTCTCGGTGCTGTTTTGTATATCAAGAATTTGCTGTAGGGAGAGGGTAGGGGGCCCTGGGCAAAGGTTTGCACCGGGGCCCACAAGACTTTTGTTACGCCACTGGATTTGAACATTATACTGACTGACATTTGCATGAACCATTTAGAAAAATCTGAGAAAAATATAATTTGCATAATAATTTGGAACATAGTGTAAGATATAAACAATAAAGGTGGTGAACCACCAGTAAATATAACATATGTACTACAAATTACTTATATATTTTCATAGGCCTGCGGGTAAAACCTAGTAAGGTTCCTTTTTAGGCCAATGCCCCACATTGTAAAAATGTAGAGTTTTGGCCACGGCGGCAATGCCGCAGCAAAAACACTGCATTTTACATTACCTGCAAAGTGGAAGGGATTCAGGCTAATTCCATCCACACATCCAAAAATCAGCAGCGGAAAAGCCACATTTTTAAAAAAACGCAGCATGTCAATTTTACCTATGGAAACGCTGGCATTTTCCATATAGGTATAATAGGAGCAGAAATTCCGCAGAGGAAAACTCTGCAAAATTTCTGTGAAAAACGCTGCAGAAAAAAAAAACAAGATGGTTACTGCTGTGTTTTTTTCTTTTTTTTTTTTTTTGCTGAAGCTCCCTACGTGGGGCCTTACCCTTAAAGAGTTATTGAAGTGAACAGCACAGTGACAGTAGATGTCAAAATTAGCTGCTACATCTGTACAGGTATATATATATATATATATATATATATATATATATATATATATACACACACACACACAGGCATATATATACAGTCATATGAAAAAGTTTGGGCACCCCTATTAATCTTAATCATTTTTAGTTCTAAATATTTGGGTGTTTGCAACAGCCATTTCAATTTGATATATCTAATAACTGATGGACACAGTAATATTTCAGGATTGAAATGAGGTTTATTGTACTAACAGAAAATGTGCAATATGCATTAAACCAAAATTTGACCGGTGCAAAAATTTGGGTACCCTTATCATTTTATTGATTTGAATACTCCTAACTTCTTTTTACTGACTTACTGAAGCACAAAATTGGTTTTGTAACCTCACTGAGCTTTGAACTTCATAGCCAGGTGTATCCAATCATGAGAAAAGGTATTTAAGATGGCCAATTGCAAGTTGTTCTCCTATTTGAATCTCCTCTGAAGAGTGGCATCATGGGCTCCTCAAAACAACTCTCAAATGATCTGAAAACAAAGATTGTTCAACATAGTTGTTCAGGGGAAGGATACAAAAAGTTGTCTCAGAGATTTAACCTGTCAGTTTCCACTGTGAGGAACATAGTAAGGAAATGGAAGACCACAGGGACAGTTCTTGTTAAGCCCAGAAGTGGCAGGCCAAGAAAAATATCAGAAAGGCAGAGAAGAAGAATGGTGAGAACAGTCAAGGACAATCCACAGACCACCTCCAAAGAGCTGCAGCATCATCTTGCTGCAGATGGTGTCACTGTGCATCGGTCAACAATACAGCACACTTTGCACAAGGAGAAGCTGTATGGGAGAGTGATGCGAAAGAAGCCGTTTCTGAAAGCACGCCACAAACAGAGTCGCCTGAGGTATGCAAAAGCACATTTGGACAAGCCAGCTTCATTTTGGAAGAAGGTCCTGTGGACTGATGAAACAAAGATTGAGTTGTTTGGTCATACAAAAAGGCGTTATGCATGGCGTCCAAAAAACACAGCATTCCAAGAAAAACACTTGCTACCCACTGTAAAATTTGGTGGAGGTTCCATCATGCTTTGGGGCTGTGTGGCCAATGCCGGCACCGGGAATCTTGTTAAAGTTGAGGGTCGCATGGATTCAACTCAGTATCAGCAGATTCTTGAGAATAATGTACAAGAATCAGTGACGAATTTGAAGTTACGCCGGGGATGGATATTTCAGCAAGACAATGATCCAAAACACAGCTCCAAATCTACTCAGGCATTCATGCAGAGGAACAATTACAATGTTCTGGAATGGCCATCCCAGTCCCCAGACCTGAATATCATTGAACATCTGTGGGATAATTTGAAGCGGGCTGTCCATGCTCGGCGACCATCAAACTTAACTGAACTGGAATTGTTTTGTAAAGAGGAATGGTCAAAAATACCTTCATCCAGGATCCAGGAACTGATTAAAAGCTACAGGAAGCGACTAGAGGCTGTTATTTTTGCAAAAGGAGGATCTACTAAATATTAATGTCACTTTTCTGTTGAGGTGCCCATACTTTTGCATCGGTCAAATTTTGGTTTAATGCATATTGCACATTTTCTGTTAGTACAATAAACCTCATTTCAATCCTGAAATATTACTGTGTCCATCAGTTATTAGATATATCAAATTGAAATGGCTGTTGCAAACACCCAAATATTTAGAACTAAAAATGATTAAGATTAATAGGGGTGCCCAAACTTTTTCATATGACTGTATTAAGCCGATGACTGGAAAAATATTGGAAGGGATGTACAGTCATGGCCAAAAGTTTTGAGAATGACACAAATATTATATTTTCACATGATCTGCTGCCCTCTGGTTTTTATGTGTGTTTGTCAGATGTTTTTATCACATACAGAAATATAATTGCATTCATATTATGAGTAACAGAAGCTTATATTGACAGTTAGAATGAGTTAATGCAGCAAGTCAATATTTGCAGTGTTGACCCTTCTTCTTCAGGACCTCTGCAATTCTCCCTGGCATGCTCTCAATCAACTTCTGGACCAAATCCTGACTGATAGCAGTCCATTCTTGCAGAATCAATGCTTTAATTTTGTCTGAATTTGTTGGTTTTTGTTTGTCCATCCGTCTCTTGATGATTGACCACAAGTTCTCAATGGGATTAAGATCTGGGGAGTTTCCAGGCCATGGACCCAAAATCTCTATGTTTTGTTCCCTGAGCCATTTAGTTATCACCTTTGCTTTATGGCAAGGTGCTCCATCATGCTGGAAAAGGCATTGTTGAGCGCCAAACTGCTCTTGGACGGTTGGGAGAAGTTGCTCTTGGAGGACATTCTGGTACCATTCTTTATTCATGGCTGTGTTTTTAGGCAAGACTGTGAGAGAGCCGATTCCCTTGGCTGAGAAGCAACCCCACACATGAATGGTTTCAGGATGCTTTACAGTTGGCATAAGACAAGACTGGTGGTAGCGCTCACCTCTTCTTCTCCGAATAAGCTGTTTTCCAGATGTTCCAAACAATCGAAAAGGGGATTCATCAGAGAAAATGACTTTACCCCAGTCCTCAGCAGTCCACTCCCTGTACCTTTTGCAGAATATCAGTCTGTCCCTGATGTTTTTTCTGGAGAGAAGTGGCTTCTTTGCTGCCCTCCTTGAGACCAGGCCTTGCTCCAACAGTCTCCGCCTCACAGTGCGTGCAGATGCACTCACACCTGCCTGCTGCCATTCCTCAGCAAGCTCTGCACTGCTGGTAGCCCGATCCCACAGCTGAAACACTTTTAAGAGACGGTCCTGCCGCTTGCTGGTCTTTCTTGGGCGCCCTGGAGCCTTTTTGGCACCAATGGAACCTCTCTCCTTGAAGTTCTTGATGATGCGATAGATTGTTGACTGAGGTGCAATCTTTCTAGCTGCAATACTCTTCCCAGTTAGGCCATTTTTGTGCAGTGCAATGATGACTGCACGTGTTTCTTTAGAGATAACCATGGTTAACAGAAGAGAAACAATGATGGCAAGCACCAGCCTCCTTTTAAAGTGTCCAGTGGTGTCATTCTTACTTAATCATGACAGATTGATCTCCAGCCCTGTCCTCATCAACACCCACACCTGTGTTAATGGAGCAATTGTTGAAACGATGTTAGGTGGTCCTTTTAAGGCAGGGCTGAAATGATGTTGAAATGTGTTTTGGGGGATAAAGTTCATTTTCTAGGCAAATATTGACTTTGCAAGTAATTGCTGTTAAGCTGATCACTCTTGATAACATTCTGGAGTATATGCAAATTGACATTAGAAAAACTGAAGCAGTAGACTTTGTAAAAATTAATATTTGTATCATTCTCAAAACTTTTGGCCATGACTGTACATCTCACCCAGGTTGCTCAGATGGGTGAGATGAGGGAAATCCAGAAAGTTTGCTCTCAGCAGACAACTATGTTTGCTGAGTATTATTTAAGTGCTGTGCACTGGGCTGGATTTTTAGGGAATAGCAGGTAGGCTGGTAGTGGGACTTGCCATTACCATCCCCTTCAGTCCACACCTTGTAGACACTCATGGAAGAAACCCAGCTGACGGGGATTGTCCTTGTTAGGGGGGAATAAGAAGTCTGCTAGGAGAGCAGACTGTGGCAGAGCTTGGCTGGAAAGCCACAAAGAAAGTGGTGACTGCTGGAAGACAATCTGACTGTTTGAACGTGTTCCTATTCTAGGTGAGGTAACCTATTTCTGTTTAGTTAGAGCCCAGACGGGCAAGTATTTTTTTTTTTTTTTTCGGTTTCTGTTATATTGCACGTACCAAGGAGTGTTTTGAGTGAATAAAACTCAATACTTGAACTAATACCTTGGAGTATGTGTTCATGTCAGCCGACCCAGCACCCCAGATCCTGACAATATATACTGGCATGGGCATAGCTACGGGGGTGTAGAGGTAGCAGTCGCCATTAGACCCTGGCCCTTATATAAACTATTACTATTTCAAATGGCACAAGGTAGTTAGGGGCCCCAGTACAGATTTAGCATTGGTGCCAAGGATCTTTAAGTTATCTCCAAATACTGGCATCATTCATGGTTTATGAATGAATGTATTTTATGCAGATACAAGCTGTATGCCTATAGTTATAAACATTACAATTAAGGCAAGCAAGGTTAGCAATACATAGAACATGTAAAATTGTGGTTAATATTTGCTTCTGTCTACAGTAACAATAAGAAAAACACAAATATCAAGTGCCTTATGTGAAAGGAAATCTCAGCCATTTCAACCTGTTTTTTTTCTCTATTACTTACGGGTCCAAATCCTCCGCCGGCAGAAATGTGCTCTGGGAATTTCTCCAAATCAAATAATTTTAGCTGCTGTTGTGGAGTCTGAGATGTGGACAGCCTCCAGGGCTCCGACAACACCTGTAAGTCCCATAAGACAAGCTGACTGGTTTGCCATGACATTCATAGATGAAACTTGCAAGTTTTTTGCATGACATGTTTTTATTAGGATATAATTTACCAAAAAAAATTAAGGAAATGTAATCACTCAACGCTGTTAATGCAATAGTTAGTTTCAGTACTTTTGTTGGAGGTAAAGGGTTGGAAATAAGGGTCTGTATTTGTGTTTTGTTTTTTTTTTGTTTTTTTTTGTTTTGTTTTTTTGTTTTTAAATGTAATAAAAAAAAAAAAAAAATACCACCAATACTATTATAAGT
This sequence comes from Leptodactylus fallax, assembly GCA_947044405.1. Classification (NCBI taxonomy): domain Eukaryota; kingdom Metazoa; phylum Chordata; class Amphibia; order Anura; family Leptodactylidae; genus Leptodactylus; species Leptodactylus fallax. Next base: position 35,383 of record CAMRHE010001217.1, read on the forward strand.
CTTCTCCTCTTTGATGCTACCCTGTCTCAAATGTGCAGGTGCAAAGATGTCCTGCAGAAAAGGGGGCTCACTGCCATCTTAGAAAAAATAATAGAGCATTCTATTAATGCATAAATTTCTTGGATTGGTAACACTTACCCCAATCTGTCCCCTTTGCACATGGCCTGGAATAACAATTTAGTCATGCATATTTTATCTTTACTTCTCTCTGCTTTCCTTTCCCCACCCTCCCTCACGCTCTGACTGTCCCTGTTTACTTACTGACATGCTTTTCTGATCATTACGTTACAATATACTAAATCAGTACATCCCTGACATTTATCATTTCCTCCATTCCATGGTTAACTAAGTTATCGCTTATACTGTTCTATGCTGTCCTTTGTCTCAACCTGGTTTGAATCCACTCAAATGTTTCTGACATCTTGGTTTGCTTAAAGGGGTATTCCCATCTCAAGAATCCCATCTATACTGCTAGTTTATATAAATTGAAGAATTTTTCTAACTATATTGCTTTAGCAATGCTGCTTTGTTTTCCTGCTATGTGAAATTACTCCTCCCATTGTTTACACAGCGTTTCCATAGCGCCGGACCTGTGTGATCAGACAGGACAGATGACATCACTCACTGTTATCGACAGCTCAGTACCTGTTATTTCTCTATGTAAACACACAGATAGCACTGAGTGTTCTCTAGAAGCATGTGCATATTATTTGGTCTGCATTTATATTAGCAAGCTGGGGGGTGATACAGGAAGTGAGAAGAAGAGATAGCAGGCAAAGCTGCTGAAAATGGGAGATGGGGAAAACCCCTTTAAGATATGTCTCTCTGTTTCTCATGAGATATTGCAATGTAAAGTTTCACTCTTATGATGACACTGTTAGTAGAATGTTTTATTTTCATTATTTTAAAATAATAAAATCATTAAAATATAAAAAAAAAATAATGGACTCCACGCTGTCTTTAAGATAACATATTAGGTGATATGATCATTCATAAACATATATTAAAATTAAGGGTTGATTTGCACACTGGCAAGAGAATTCCTTGAGAGACAGAAAACAGAGGGAGCCCTCAGATATTACTGTCTGTTTGCGGCTGAGGCCTCACATTGCAGTAAAGCTGTGTTATTGTTGCAGATTTTGCTGCAGCTTTTTGAGGTAAAGCCAAGAATGGCTTCACTCCTGGCTTTGGCTCAATAAAATGCTGTGACATCACAAGTGTGTTTCAGTCAGAAAAAGCTATGTGACATCTCTAGTGAGTTTCAGTGAGGTATGAAAACATGTTTTTGTTAGACTGAATTAGGATTCAGTCATGTAAACTACTATGATATCAAATATGTGTTTTTTGTCTGGTAATTTCTTTGACATCACAAGTGCTTTTAAGTGAGAAAAGCGTCTGTGACATCACTAGTGCTTTTAAGTGTTTATGTTAAGCAAACAGCCGTGACATCACAAGTGGGTTTCAGTCAAGAAAATGTGTAGTGGAAGTCAAGCTGAGATGGGTGGTGAGAAGAGTCTGGAGCTTTATATAACTATGTATTCTCTGAACCATGGCAACATTTCAGAGTTCTCCATTGTGTATGAAAGAGTTAGTTTTTAGTACTTTGCTTCCCCCACTTCTAACTTCAGCTTCAAGGTCACATTCCAGAGAATAATGGATAACTGAATGTGTGTGCACAAGACACACACACCTGTTAAACAAGGTTTGACTGTTCTGGGTTTTTGAGGGAAAGTTCTCTGCCCATGACATTTAGGGTATAAATACACTATGCATATGTCATAGAGAAGGCATTTCCTGCTCTCCTTGTTATAGATCAGGGCATCAACATGCATGGAACTGCAACTGCTGGGCCTCTGGAGAAGCTACAGAAAGTGACTGTTTATTTACTTTGTTATCTCATTTTTTTTTTTTTTGCCAATTTTTAGTCTGCATTGTTGCTTAGTCTTAACTGCATGTTTTCGCTTGTGTTTGAGCCTATTTATATCCACATAACAGAATCCTCTGTAAAGCAAATGATAACAGGGAGCCTGTCAGTATTTCATGTTGCCAGTGGTTATGTCAGCGTGAATCTGCCAGTATCACTAAAAAATCTCTCTATACATATAGCAACAAAACACGTTAGACTTTTACCTGCTGTAGGAAAGGGGACTCAGTTCCCAGATATTTAGACACAAGATAGAGGCAGAAAAGGTGACGGTCAATGCCTTTTCCGGTCATTGCCAAACGATACATTAGCTGGTGCCGTTCAGCTGCAGCTCGGTAAAGTGCCAGTCGATTCTCTTTCTGCACAAAAACGAATGACAATCATAATGAATCATTGTATGTTAAGATCAAGAAAAGAGAAAAGATCAAGACTCAAAGCATATACGCACAGTTTGTTCAGGATCCTCCATGGCTTTCACAAATTCACATGACTGGGAGGTGCATGATCTAACAGTCTCCGTTCGACCTTCACGGAACAGGCGAGTCATTGAAGCTTCGTATGTCAGACAGAAGTGACCCTTATCCTGTCATAACAAATTCAATAGTAGTAGTTAAAAGTAGAAGTCAACGATAACTCAGGGGATTGAATAAACCACAAGTCAGAGTAACTGTCAACTGTTACTCCAGTAAACTGACTGCCAAGAGAAAACTGGTAAAAATCACTCTGTTGTGTTGTATCCTATAAAAAGGAAGTCTGTTGCAATATGTCTTTACATTTGGAAGAACAACTTTGCAGTCATTTGTGCATTACAAAATAACCCACAAGGATTTTTATTTTTGCAATAGAAAACTGTGTACAGTTGTGAACACTATCAGACAACAGATTAGTCCTTCAACTGTTGACCTCTATCTATGGCCAAATAAAAGGCAATCACCAGTGTTTATTATTCCTAAATTGACTATTTCTGATGAGTCTATAAAAATTACATGCTATTTTTCTCATGTGATTTTATGTAAATATAACTATAAAAGTGCTGGAGACATATCATTTTTTTTGTCAGTTTTGACTAACAGAGAGAGAACAAACGATTTACAAAGAAGAATTGGCTTGACTGGAAATGGAAATCAAGTGACAGTATTTCTACTATCCCAGTGGAAATGCTGTTTAACTTTGTTAGCGGATAAAGCAGTCAAGGACAATTTGAAACCATTTTCTTGGGGATTTTAATGTTTGGTGGTTATTCTTACCCTATAATGAGCAAGTTGTAGTGCAATCTGCAGGAATGCATCAGGGCTACTTCGACATTTTTTGATAAGTCCTTTTCCGAAATCTGTGAAGCGGAGGCAGTAAAAATCCACATCATCTGCTAGTGTTTTAGCTATGAAGTAGGAAGACTCAATGATCTCTCGACACTAGAAAAGAGACAAGTTTTCATTACAGAATCTTTGAATTCATCAAAGTATTATATAGAATCTTTCAAGGCAGAAAGCAACATTTTGCCCTTCACATATCTTACACAGACTTCAGAAATATTCTGATAACTGGGTAAATGAAAGAGTGCAGTGTACTGAATCTCCTAAGGTTATGCATACCACTGTAACCTAGGCAAAATTCCCAGATCTGCTTAGTATTTAGCAATATCACATTTAATACATTATTGAAGTTGAAGGCCGAAATTGAAACTGATGAGAACATGAAAAATTACTATTAAGATTAAAAGGTGAATGCTTTAAATATGTAGTGCAGGGGTTTCCACTGGTTAAATGGCATAGTAGGAATTTAAACACTGGCCTTAGAGTCTGTGACCACCTAAACTGCTTTTAACCACTTATATGCTGTTGTAGGGGCAGTTACTTGCCTACCACACAACTTTTACATGTGTCAAAATGCACTTGCTGCTGAGAAATTCAACTTTTATTAAACATGCACATGAACGGTTTGGTGCACTCGGGGCACTGCTGGAGCACCCATTTTCTTTTGTGGTCACTGCACATCACTGTCCATGGGGCATTTCTGTCACGAGCATGTCAATGAGTGACCACCACAAAAGAAAAAGCATGATCCAGCAGGTGTGTCCCTGCCCTAAGTGCACTGAACAGCTCCATATTTCCATATGGAATAAAAGCTGTATTTCTGAGCAGCAAGATTGCATTTTGATGAAAGAATGGTATGTTCATTATGCCACTAACCAGCCCTACAACACCATATAAGTAGTTTAGGTGTAATTTTGGTGGTGGTAGACTTCCTTTAAAGGGTACTCATCATTTTAGAAAAGAAACAGTTTTGATGTGTCATAGAAGTTTAGATCAGCAGAGATCTTGTGTTGAGAATTCTACCAATAGCTAAGATGAAGGAGCAGAAGAACTCAGATACGATGAAGGGGCAGAAGCACTCAGATGAGTGTTGTGTTCCTCCATTCCTAATTGAAATGAGCACTACACAGGCTCACAGAAATTGAGCCCGTAACTTAAAGGGAGTCTGTCGGCTGAAAAATCAGTATCAAACTAATGACAGTATCTTGTAGGGCTGCTTCTACACTTCACTATCCACTCTAGATAAAAGAGCCTATCTGCAGACAAAGTGTGACAAAGTGGAAGATGTCGTTCAAGCAATAGTGGGAGGAGCTGAGTGGCAGTTAGGAGCAGTTATCTAGAGCATAAATTGAAGCCCAAGCAGGAGAAGAAATGCTACTAAAGCTCTTTTCATCATCTAATTTGCATAAGAATAAAATGCAGATTTTTTATGAAAATGGAGCTGCAATGCAGAATAAGAAAGACATCTTTGGAAAGTGTTGAAGCAGCCTTACAAGGTACTAGTCTGATACCAACCAACCTTTAAGCCTATACATCTTAAGATATAGAGTTCTTCCTTCAATTCATAGCTTGGAAAAATTTAAAGAATATTATCACCATTTCAGCAGGCACGATTTGTTTTATATAGAGAGATATAGAATTTAATCTAATTGTTATTGAAACCTATTGAATCAATTCTGAATCGATGCGAACACTTAATTGTAGAGCTCTTAGAGAAAGGATCATGTTTGCATCTAGCTATGTATACAGCATGCCCAGGTGGATTACACTATAGCAATTCCTATCACATAATACAGAGTTATACAGTAAAACACCTCTTTGAGAAAGCCACCGCTTATTCCTAAACAGATTTCCAGTGGCAGATATTCAGTTCCCCTATATTTTAAGCATACAGGCAGGGGTGTAACTAGGAAATATAGGGCCCCATAGCAAGCCTCCCCTGCCCCCACATGGTATAACACCCCCTTTACAAATCCCCCCACACATTATACTGTCGCTAATACAGACCTCCATATGGTATACTGTCCCCATTACAAGACCTCATACAGTAAGTGGTCCCGTTATAGGCCCCAACATAATATAGTGTTCCCTCACACAGGCCCCACAGAGGTAATTTAGGCCACTACCCACTGGATTACTCCTTTAGGTAACAGACAATTTATACTTACCTGTCCCTGCTTCTGTCCATGCCCGCCTCTGCTTAGGCCTCCTGTGTTGTAGCATGTTAAGTTCTAACATAATATCTGGCGCCCCCTGGAGGTCTAAGTAGAGGCAGCCATGGACATTGAGCATGGACAGATAAGTGGAGCTTTTACCTGATAGAGTAATCTATGGGTAACAGCCTATGTAATAAAAAAAAAAAGAAAGAAAAGCAGAGGGGTGCTGGCCACATCCCCTAAGGTGGCAGGCATTTCATAAAAGAAGCCATAACATGCTATATTTTACACCGACAGTAACACTGAACTCTATATTGTTACACTTTCCCTCTAAGAATTATGTGGCAGATTATTAAAAACTCAATTATATAAGGGAGGTAGGGAGCAAAAATTCACACTAAATTCTCAAAATATATTTATCCAACCACTGTTTAAAAATCTGTTGTATTTTTGAAAAGGACACCATTGCCCCAAGAGTCTTAAATAGTGATATAGAATTATTTGCGTTTCAGTGACATATAGGGCCAACCATTAAATTAGAGAAAACTGGTTTATATAGAATTATATTATGTATATGACTGAATTATAAGAATATACAGTTGGACTATTAAGACAAAAGGAGTAATAGTTTTAATTTGCACAATAATCTGAATAGCAACTATCACTTGGACCCTAGCAATGGCCATCCGGATAAACTGAATATGAACAGAAGTCTGATGCACAGCTGTTTGTAGCACATTAAGCGGACCTATTTATGGAGTAACATCAGACACACACCTCCATCCCTGACGAAAGATGGCGATTACTTCCAAATCGCGTTGGAGGAGGACTTGTGTCCTGAAATAAGCAGTGATGTCACATACAGAGGGCGGGCCCCCAGGAGTGCATGTTGGAGGAGTAATGCTATCGGCCGGAGTATCTCCTTCCCACAGAACCATACCTCATTGAAACGTTCTCCTACTGCCTGATCTCTGACTAATTCTTATAGCAAATACAGGTAAGTGACCTACGAACTTTCGCAATGGAAGACTACTTGTTACTACTGCAGCACTATTGACAGCTGATTATCAATTAGGAGTGATGTAGGGCAGCGTTGTTGATGTTTTATGGGAGTCTAGAGCATTTTTATGTGCGATATAGAGGCACTACAGTATCAGTGTTTTTGTTTTAGTACAAGTTATTGCCTGGTTTTACTTACGCTGTTTACAGAAACTCACCATGGGTGGAATATCCCACTGTAACCTGTATGGTGGTGGCAATGCGAGTCCAGGATCTCCACGGCAGTTCCCATCCTTAGTATACCCCAATTCAAAAAAAATCTGTGGCCAGCATGAACTAGAAAGATTAGAAAGACACACAAAAACAGATGGAGGCAACAAAGTGAGCAAATTGAGGATAAAGAGTTTTACACATCTAAAATAATTGAGAATGTAGACTGATACAATGGATGCAATTGTTTAACAACTAATCTGTGAGCAGTATGGCTGCTCCAAAGTTTCTACAATCTGAAGCATTTAGCTAATTCCAGCAGATGTGAAGGACTTCCATCAAAACCTATTAACCACCAACATCACCTACATGTAAAAGTGGGCTAATAGGCTTTAAGTCTGTTTCTCACAACTAAGTTTGGTCCCCAAAACTTGGTCCATGTATCACTTGGATCAGGGCCAGCTCCAGGTTTTGGCAGGCCCTTGGGAGACAGAGTCTCAGTGGGCCTCCTGTCAGTCATGGTAAGAGGCACAGTCAGTTCCAAGCAATGAATGCTGGGATTCATACAGACCAGATCATACTCCCATTTAAAATAACAACAAACAAGATGGACAAAAGTTTCCATCTTGTTTTTAACATTGCAGTGAATGATGATGATGATGCAAATGGAGGTGCTCTTTCTGCATCTATCATTCTGTCAGAACAATGGACTGAAAAGTGTGAACCTAGTCTTACTTATACAGTACGGTACAGTATTGGTGGGATGTATACATCAATATAATTATTAAACATATAAAATATTAACTATAGTCTCAATACACTTTAACAAACTTTTAATGCAAAAAAACACAATTTAAGGCTCCAGTCACATCTGCATTGAGGTTTCTGCTATAAATGCAAACCATGACATAGTAGGCTAGATCTACCCAGTAGATCCCATTGACTTACAATTGAGTCTGTTGAGTTTTTTCAATGAATGCTTTTACACTGGACATTTTTTGTAAAGATTTACACACTCACTAATATTACAAGTATTACAAGTTCCAGGGCAGAACAAATGGACAGTGGACTGACTTATAAACATTAACAAATTAACATGATTAAAACTTTCACTGCTTATCCATCACTTATCTGCAGCCACTCACATTCCAGCTGTCCAGTGTCAGTGTTTATGTCAATTACAGAAGTACTATATATCACTTGGAGAAGACAGCAGAGGTCATAGAGAGGAGACATTAGCAAACGGGGTTGTGGGTGGAGGACAGCAAGTTTAGCAAGGTAAGAGACTGACTATAAGGCTGCTTTGTTAGTAAAACTGATGTTTTCAGTTCTCAGCTCAGCTGAAGCTGGTCCTGGCTTGGCTTGAGCCCAGCTCATCTGAACTGATATGTTCAATTCAGTTCAGTGGAGCTGTGTTTGGACTGGTAAATATGGCCAATGCAGGGACTGCATTTCCCAGATGTATGAAACTGGCCTTGGGTTCAGCTGCACAGCCTTAATGTTTAGATGGCCTAGCTTCTCCCACTAGGAGAAGACAACTGGAGCTAGTCTGACCCTCTACCAAGTACCCAATCATATATGCCACTACCGTGGTATTGTTTATAGGAAAGCAGAATGCAATATTTATCTGGCTGTTGCAGGACATTATGTGAAACTATTTATCTGGACAATGTATTTATTTTATATATGGACACTATGTAGCATTGTGTATCTGGCTGTAGTACATTTAATTACATTAGTACTGTATGACAATATTTATCTGGAGGCTGTTTTGGTTGCCTCAACTTAGTGGGGACATTGCCTTCCTTCTTTTGAACTTATTTTGAACTTTTGAAGAACACTTCCCAGCTTAACAGGGAACACTGCCTGTGAGGTGGGTTACACTTCAGACTTTTGCATACCCACTTATCAGTCAGGCCATGTCACTGGCAGAACATCAGGAGATCTTCCCAAAAAGTTATATCAGTATATATATACACACACAGTATTTTGCCAACAATAAGTGCATAACTGTCCATATAGTGTACATTTCTACAGGCAACTTGTATAAAAGTCGTTTCATTAATTTAGCTAAGTACCTCCCACAAGTGTCCAATGATTGGCGCATCAGCCCAGGAATGCTCAGCGTTCAGACCCAGCCTCCCATTATTAAACACGACCAGACTGAAGGATTTATCAAACCATCTGAAATGAAAAGAAGAACTAACAAAAACTATGCTCAAACTCTTTAGGCCTTATTCACATGGCCGTGTCATTTTTTATGGACCAACGGCCGTGCCTGTCCTTGCAAGTCCATAGACAGCACTTATTCACATGTCTGTGAATAATGGCCATATGACGGACTTTTTTGAAACAGCCGTCACATGGCCATTACAGAACTCATAGATTTCAATGGGTCTATTCACATGGCTTTATGTCTGTTTTGATGGACAGATAGTGCATGTCAGTTTTTTTGATGGCCGTGAAAAATGAGCCATCAAAATGGCCATGTGAATATACACGTTGAATTCAATGTGTTCTCAAAACTGCTGTGACAGGCATGTGAATAAGGCCCAACAAGTTTAATATCAGTGCTCTCTTCTGACAAGCAACAGACTTTTATAACACAAGACTTCAATTGTAAGTGACAAGATGCTAATAGCAGGACCTACATTAGATAGAAAAAAAAAACTAGATTTCTAGTTTACTTAGCTTCCCAATAAATATTAAAAATTAAAATTACATCATATCTCACATTCTGCATTCTGTCTGTTGCATTTCCGCTTCCATGATTTTACTTATTTGTGACAACTAGAGCTAAAAATCATGTTCTACATTTTCTCTCATAGTTACTATAAATTAAATAGAAAGTTGCTAGGACAGAGCCCAAAATGTTGTGCACACCCTCGTACAATATAATTTATGTATATTATATCTGAGTGTGGTGCCTGTCTCCTCCAGCACTCATGCACCCCTCCACCTGTCTAAGTTTTTTTCTTTTCAGTTCAACATAAACTTGGTATTTGCCTATATTGAGTACATGTAGCAGGCCTACAGTAGGGGCCCATTTAGTAATGATCTCTTGTAAATTGTAAACTGTAGTAAATGGAGCAGTAAGACAATGCATACCAATTCAGAGTGTTTGCACATATCCTAATGCCTACAGCATACCACTGAATGTTTGTGTTTATTTGCACTTGCATCACAATCACTTGCACACATTCAATGGGGACTAGTGCAAAAAAAATGTCAATGTTACACAGTCCCTTCTGCTTACAGGGGTATTCATGGACTTCAGCAGAAAAATTAGGCAGCAAAATACATACTACAATATCAAATTAATCACCTGTTAAATCCCCTGCCGCTATAACCCCAGTGTTCTTGCGCCCCCTTGCCAGTCTTTGTTTACAAGCCAACAGCAATGACATGCTGTATAAGCTATACTGATCATGGGCCACATTAATTGGCATTACCACTGAGGCCAGTGATTGGTTGCAGTGGTCACTGCCATAACTGATATGTAACTTAGACTGGTGGTAGATTATGGGAGCATTGGAGCTATAGAGGCAGGTTACTTAACAGGTGAGTAATGTATTATTTGTCATTTTAGTACATAATCAGGGACTAGATGCCCTAATAGCAGTAACATAGAAGGTGCTATGTAAAATGTACTTGCAACATAATTTCTAAGAAACATGATATGGATTCTAAATATTAATGTCATTCAGTAACACATTTCAATAGTTTTCATACATGACCATCAATTCAATTACTAAAGGACACAAAAACACCATTAAAGCTATATATACTAAAGGTAATAATGAATTAAGTCACCTGTTGTAGCAGTTTCCATGTAGCAGAGACTTTGCATACACACTCAGGGAGTTTTTGTCACTCTCATTATATCCTCCTTCTTCAGTATCCAGACAGAGAAAGAAGACACCTCGTTCAATACTACTTAAAGAGACCCGATTTACACCATGAGTAAAGAACTGAGCCCGAGCCCGAGCCCAAGGAACTCTAAAGAGAAGAAAGTTGTTAAGTGAAGACTGGGTATATATAGTGTGTATACACTATATTTGAAGCTGCGAGTTTTACTCGTTGCTTTGCAATGAGTAAAATCTGCAGGAAAAACCACTGTATTTCTGAAACAGATGGAGTATGTTGTGGAATGGCTAGAATCAGTGGTAGATTTTTTTTCTTTCAGTAACATTGTACTGTTCTTTGTGGTGGAATTTCACAACTGAAATGCTGTAACAAATATGCAATGTGTGAATCCAGTCATAAGAGGTACGGTAGAGAGATCAGCCTGTAGATTCACTTAATGAGGATTTGTCTCCAGATTTTATTGATAAAGAGTTAGCCCCCCCCCCACAAAACAAATAATATAAAAAACAAAGACAATGTATTTTTTTTTTTCATGGAGTGCACCTATTATGCAAATAGGTGTATTTTTCTGATAACTCACATTGTGCTAAGAGCACATTTCTGCAAACCCCTATGGCACAGGCTGAATCAGTAAGATCTCATGACTAAAGAAATGCAAGTAAATTAAAATTATTATGTTATAATAATTAAAATTAGTAGTGATAGTCATGAAGTCTCACAGTCTGTGGAAATGTGATGTCAGCAGTACTGAGGGTGATGGGAGCAGCTCCAACAATGGGAAAAATAGAAAAATTATGGCTCTCAGAATATTGTGACACTAAAAAAAAATTATTTTTGCCAAAAAAGTGATTTTATTGTGCAAAAGTAGTACAATGTAAAAACATTTTAAAATTGGTATTGCCATGATCGTACTGATTGGCATAATAAAGTTTATTATTTATGATTCCCAGTGCACCACAAAAAAGTTGGAACGAAAAAGAAACTAGTGCAAAAAATGATTTTTATTGCCATCCTTCCAAGGAAGGTTTGAAAAAATGTAATCAATAAGGTAAATGTTTCCCAAAATATGCGATAGAAAATTACAACTCATTGTGCAAATAACAAACTTTGATATGGTTAGGATGACATTAAAATTAAAAAGTTATACCTTGTAAAATGTAACGACTGAAAAAAAAGAAAAGAAAAGGACCACATGAAGTATCAAGCTAGATCAAATCCTTAAAGGGAACCTATTAGGTAGTTTTCCACCCTAAACTGGTCCGAGCTTGTGCAGCATCATGTAATGATGCACAATAGTAATATCAAACCCCAGACCAGAGAAAGACAAAAAAAAAAAAAAAATGACCCAGACCCCAGCCTAGAAAAAAATAAAAAAAATCCACTAGATCAGAGAAAAATAAAAAAAAGTCAACCAAATTCCAGACGAGATAAAAATGAAAAAAAACAACCAAACCACAGAACAGATAATGGGCACATCACCACAACAACGGCAACCGACATGCAGCAACGCACCATATGAAACGATCTCATATACATTACCATATAGCTTCAGTCAGAGATTATGCGAATTTATGCAGCCTCCTGCAAATTAACAACACTTGGGCCAAATGGGAGGAGTGCTGGTACCAAGGCATAATGAAAAGATGAGGGGGCAGACGATGCAAATATTGCTGTTGTGTTTATGTGTCTGTGGATTGGTGTGGCCCAGAGCTAAGGCTTGACAGCAGAGGTGTGGAGACCCTGTATCTTCCCCCCTACAGGCTCTGAGCTGCGGTGGAAGAGTTGTACTCAATAGAGTAAAGACACAATATACTGGTCACTATGGCTTTTGGGCTTACATACCATTATCAAAATGTATACTAAGAACCTTTAGAGAAATTTTTGTAGATTTTGCTGAAAATCATAGCTCAATGTATAATATTGAGATGTGCATTCCATGCCTTTTTTTTTTTTTAAATGGTGAAGTTCTTTTAACCCCTTCCCGCTCTGTAAGATCATGCTGAGTGTATAGTTAACGCTCAAATTAGTAATAGTACAGCGTTGTAATGCCGCAGGCACAGAAGCTGTACCTGCGACATTACATCCTGCTCTTGTCTGTGTTACATGGATACTGTCAATAGTGATCACGGCTTCCAGGGGATCCGAAAGCAAGATCGCCCCCCCTCCCTGTCACTCCTCGGACCCACCGAGATAAGATTGTGGGTTCCGAAGGGTTGCCACAACAGTCAGGAGGCCGGGCCACACCCTCCTGACTGCTTATGCATAGTTCCCATAGGAACTAATGTGTGATGTTCCGCAATACTATGTATTGCAGGACATTGCACAGGGAATCTGAGATCCCAGCTTCAAGTCCCATTGTACAAATAATAAAAATGTAAAAAAAAAAACCACCTTTATATTCAAAAAATATATAATGTAAACAAACAAACAAACATGTTAGGTATCCCCACTTGCCTAAAAGCCCCACTATCCAAAAATAGTGTTATTTATCCCGTACAGTGAACTTCGTAAAAAAAATATACTGCAGTACACAAATTAACATATTTTGGTCACTTTGCTTTCCCCAAAAAATAAAATTAAAAGTGATCAGAAAGTCATACATACCAAACATTGGTACCAATAAAAAGTACAAGCTGCCCCGCAAATAAAGAGCCCTGACATATCTCCGTCAACAGTACAGTAAAAAAAGTTATTGTGTCTTATTTCACATGGACCCCCAAAAAACGTAAATAAAAGCTAATCAAAACATTGTGTCCCCCAAAATGGTGGCAAATAAAAGTACAACTCATCACGCAAAGAAGAAGTCCTCACATAGCTATATAGACAGAAAAATAAAAAAAGTTATACATTTTGGAAGACTGGGAGGGAAGATATGAAAAAAGTTACTGAGCATTAACGTACAAGCTACCGCAGTGGAAGTACTGCAATTTTCAAAACCGTCGCGTTTTTAGAAATCTCTATAGGTATAATTGAAGCAGAAAGTCTGCAGAGGAAAACTCTGTGGACTTTGTGTGAAAAGCACTGCGGGAAAAACCACGGATGGCCTAGACTAAAGGGGTTTTTCCATGAACATAACTATATTTAAATTTGTAGACAGTTGAAAGTTAAACATTTTTGCAAATATAAGTGCTTAAAACATTTTCAGCATTTTAAAGATTTTCTCCAAACCTCTTATTGGTGAAAGTCTTTTAACTTGTTTGATTGCCAAAGGATATGACCATGAATGCAAGAACTTTCTATGATCTGGGACTTGTCAGCCATGTCTTTCTTATTTTAGTGGGGTTATCTTCTCATGCCTGATAACTTGCCTGCAATAAGGAAATCATGGCTGGATTTCTGATAAGTCCCAGTTAATTGTCTACAAATTTAGATATTGTTATGTTTGTGGGAAAACCCCTAAGGTTAAGGCCCCACATAGCGTCCCACAGCAAAAAAGAGCTTTACACAGAAAGTTCACAGAGGTTTCCTCTGCGGACTTTCTGCTTCCATTATACCTATAGGGAAACCTCCAGCGTTTCTGTAGGTATAATTGCCATGCTGCGATTTCCAAAACCGCAATGGTTTTGAAAATCGCAGTGTGTCCACAGCGTGTATTTTTTTGCAAGGTGTGGATGGGATTCACTAGAATTCCAGGTAGTTGAGCTCGCTTGTAAGTTTTATTTCATTCCATGTTAGAGCAATATAATATACAAGGTGTAGATATTTTAAGAGCAACGTCTCGGGCTGCAAGAGCCCTTCCTCAGGCAATTTAGAATCTGAATACGAAGGCGTGATGGCTGCTGCAAATCTAGCCCAAATATTTCTCGTGGGGCCCAGGAGAAATGATCCTGGTAGAGAACTGTCCAGAGCTTGCTAAGGGAAGACATACATCTCCCCCAGCCTTGGGTTCTCTACCAGGATCATTTCTCCTGGGCCCCACGAGAAATATTTGTGCTAGATTTGCAGCAGCCATCACGCCTTTATATTCAGATTCCACAATGCCTGAGGAAGGGCTCTTGCATCCAGAAACGTTGCTCTTAAAATATCTACACCTTGTATATGATATTGCTCTAACATGGAATGAAATAAAACTTACAAGCAAGCTCAACTACCTGGAGTGCTGTCCATCCTTTAAAACAAACTTCTATTAAAATTGGTGGGTTCCGGTCAGCCACCGGTGGAATAAGTGCATCCATCTGCAGGCTAAGGAGAGTGCTGCTCACGTCAATATTGTGGGATTCGCTAGAATCCCATCTATCACCTTGCAGTGACTGTAAAACGCTGTGTTTTTTTCTGCATAATTTCCGCCACAGCCAAACTGCGCTGTTTATGCCACGTGGAACCCCAGCCTAAGGCACTTTTCACAGAAAGTCCACAGAGGTTTCCTGTCAGCATTTCCATAGGTATGATTGACATGCTGCGCATATTTTTCTGCAAAGTGGAGATGGGATTCGCTAGAATACCATCCACTTTGCTGTGACTGTAAAACGCTGCTTTTTTTCTGTGGTGTTTCCATCGCGGGCAAACCACGGCATTTACGCCACATGGGTCTCTGGCCTTAAGGTTTATCTAAAAACAATGCAATACAACCAAATCCTCATACTGCTAAGTGCTCACCGGTCCCCTGCTGTGAGTGCAGCCAGCTTCTCCTCACCCGGCTGTGGGGGGCTAGGGTCATCAAGAATGCGCTGAATTTGTGTCTGCAACTGCCGTGGACTGAGGAGTGTTCTGTCATCATAAAGACAAAGTCGGTAGAATCGGCCTTTGTGATACACGCATATATGGCGACTCTCAACGAGATGCTGGAGGTGGTCTGTGGAGAAATGCACAGAACAGATGTTTTGGGATTTTCAGTCTATCTTTGACAAAACCTCTGTACCTGAGTATTCACTAATGAACCTGCATATTAACCAATATTGTGTCTCAGGTATATTTTATATGGTTATTTACAATTTTAAAAAAGGTTGATTTTGAAAGACGAATTGAGAAGATGAATGGATAGCAGTATTTTTCCATTACCCATTCTTAAAAATATGAGGTGTGAATGTATATCCTACTACCTGGGCTGGAAAGGTAGAGATCCTCATCTGAACAGATAATGCACTCTTTAACAAAATCAATATGCTTTGTGTCTTTGTGCTTTCCCATGACTGTACCCACCAGTCTCCACTCCTGGAATCCTTGTAGTATTAAACATCCTCTCCATCTGATATGAGCACATGGGGACAATGCCAAGAGCCATGACCTGATGACAAAAGTGAATTTAGCTGTCAACAAGATTACATGCCAGGACTAAAAATATTTTTTCATCTTCTGTATTTTTGAAAATTTCCATGGGCCAGCTTGCTCCTCTAACACTTGTGAACACCTCCATGTGTCTAAAAGTTGTTTTCTTTTCAGATCAGTGTGAAGTTGGTCTCTTCCTATCTTGAGTACACACAGTAGGCCTACACCTATGCTGGTTCTACTGTACAGGTATATTGTTAGTGTGCTAACCCATTTCTTAAGGGGCCCTTGCTGTGGCAGGTGGACATAATTTGATCAAAATGTGCGCTAAGAACCATAAATTTATACTTTAGTAAATATAGCAGTAATACAATTTCCCATCCCTTGTGATAGCTTTAATCTAGTAACTCATAAACAGAGCATACCATATTGTAATAAGATTCATTTGGGCTTCACTTACTGGTGGTATGAGGCCTCGCTCTAGTTTTCTGCGATACATAAGCATGGCATGGATAGCATTTCCTGCTCGTGCTGCTTGATTTGTGGTTGGATGTACAGTTAGGAAGTCCTATTTAATAGACACAAATTCCAGCACATATCAATATATAAACGAAATGCACACAGATACTTAATGAAATGAAAATGTTAGATAAATAGATAAACTTCATCGAATATCCACCACGTCTGAATAGAGTGCTGTTTAATATATTATTTGTTTGTAAATATATAGACAGGTGGATGAATGGATGGATGGATAAAATGAGTCACTCACAACAACAAGATAGGTTGTCGACCCTGCAGTAGCTCCAAGAGTACCATGCTGTATATTTAAAACAGCATTTTAATGATCTTCTAATATGCATGGGGTCTCTGACTTATAAATGGACCCCATGATTGGAAAAATTGCTTTGTCAGTTTATCCTCAGAGTTGTCCTTTTAAGTAAGCAAATTATGTTCAATTCCTGCTATAAATGGAGTCACGGAGTCAAGGCTACTGTCAAAACCAAAACTTAACCAACAAACTAATAAAAGAAATTATAAAAATCATAAAAACTCCATCCTGCAAATTACTGGAGCAAGATTCTAACCTTCTTTGTGTCTCAATAACAGGTTTGTCTATCTCCTTCTTTATCACAAGATCCTGTATAAGCTCTCACAGCTTTAAAAAAAAAATAAACACAGACAAATTTTTCCCGAATTGAAAATGTAATGTGAATTTTTAGATAGTTGGTAACCATGCATAACAATGGCCTGGCATTAAACAGCAAATACACAACCCTTATACTGCACAGGATCACCATGGGACTTACAGTGGGGGAAAAAAAGTATTTAGTCAGCCACCAATTGTGCAAGTTCTCCCACTTAAAAAGATGAGGCCGGCCTGTAATTGTCATCATAGGTAGACCTCAACTATGAGAGACAAAATGAGAAAACAAATCCAGAAAATCACATTGTCTGATATTTACAGAATTTATTTGCAAATTATGGTGGAAAGAAGTATTTGGTCAATAACAAAAGTTCATCTCAATACTTTGTTATATATCCTTTGTTGGCAATGACAGAGGTCAAACATTTTCTGTAAGTCTTCACAAGGTTGGCACACACTGTTGCTGGTATGTTGGCCCATTCCTCCATGCAGATCTCCTCTAGAGCAGTGATGTTTTGGTTGCTGTCGCTGGGTAACATGGACTTTCAACTCCCTCCAAAGATTTTCTATGGGGTTGAGATCTGGAGACTGGCTAGGCCACTCCAGGACCTTGAAATGCTTCTTACGAAGCCACTCCTTCGTTGCCCTGGCTGTGTGCTTGGGATCATTGTCATGCTGAAAGACCCAGCCACATTTTATCTTCAATGCCCTTGCTGATGGAAGGAGGTTTGCACTCAAAATCTCACGATACATGGCCCCATTCGTTCTTTCATGTACATGGATCAGTCGTCCTGGTCCCTTTGCAGAGAAACAGCCCCAAAGCATGATGTTGCCACCCCCATGCTTCACAGTAGATATGGTGTTTTTTGGATGCAACTCAGCATTCACTCTCCTCCAAACACGACGAGTTGTGTTTCTACCAAACAGTTCTACTTTGGTTTCATCTGACCATATGACATTCTCCCAATACTCTTCTGGAACATCCAAATGCTCTCTAGCAAACTTCAGACGGGCCCGGATATGTACTGGCTTAAGCAGGGGGACACATCTGGCACTGCAAGATCTGAGTCCCTGGCGGCGTAGTGTGTTACTGACGGTAGCCTTTGTTACGTTAGTCCCAGCTTTCTGCAGGTCATTCACTAGGTCCCCCCGTATGGTTCTGGGATTTGTTCTCACCGTTCTTGTGATCATTTTGACCCCACGGGGTAAGATCTTGCGTGGAGCCCCTGATCGAGGAAGATTATCAGTGGTCTTGTAAGTCTTCCATTTTCTAATTATTGCTCCCACAGTTGATTTCTTCACACCAAGCTGCGTGCCTATTGCAGATTCAGTCTTCCCAGCCTGGTGCAGGAGTTTGGAGTGTGACTGTTTGAGGTTGCGGACAGGTGTCTTTTATACTGATAACAATTTCAAACAGGTGCCATTACTACAGGTAATGAGTGGAGGACAGAGGAGCCTCTTAAAGAAGAAGTTACAGGTCTGTGAGAGCCAGAAATCTTGCTTGTTTGTAGGTGACCAAATACTTATTTTCCACCATAATTTGCAAATAAATTCTTAAAAAATCAGACAATGTGATTTTCTAGATATGTTTTCTCATTTTGTCTCTCATAGTTGAGGTCTACTTATGATGTCAATTACAGGCCTCTCTCATCTTTTTAAGTGGGAGAACTTGCACAATTGGTGGCTGACTAAATACTTTTTTTCCCCACTGTATAACCAGACAAAACATTATGCTGTCCAGAAGGTTGGCTCCTAAATACAAGTGTCAAATAGTAAAGTTTCTGGGGTTAAATATGAATTTATTTTGACTGTGACAGGTTTATTCACCTCATGACTAGCTCTGAGGCTTAGTTAAAAGACTAGTAAATGAAATGTACAAACCCGACATCCTGCGGTACCTTGATTTTTGCATTCCTGTTATTAGGGCATCTTGTCATGAGGGGAGTGCATTTTGTTTTAGTCATAATATTTAATTGAAAACATTTTATATACGCATAGACAATTCATAGGCTATTAACATCTTCTTCTATAAGATGTAACATCAAGCATGTTATTTTTAATTTTTTTTTTGTTTAAAAACCCTAAAAGCAACTGCTAGAAACCCCAATGCATCATAATGGAGCACCAACCTGAAAATAAATCCATAAGTCCGGGGGCCCTACGTGGCGTAAACGGAAAATAACCGCTGCGTTTTACAGTCACAGCAAAGTGGATGGGTTTCTAACGAATCCCATGCCCACTTTGCGGAGAAATATGCACAGCGGACAGGCTCAGATTTCCAAAACCGTTGCAGTTTTGGAAATCGCAGCATGTCAATTATACCTACGGAAACGCCGGTGGTTTCCCTATAGGTATAATTAAAGCAGAAAGCAGAAGAAACCTCTGCGAACTTTCCGTGAAAAGCGTTGAGGGAAAAACCACAATGCGTTGCCTCCACGATTTTTTCCACAGCTCTTTATTTTGCTGCGAGACGCTACTTGGGGCCTTAGCTTAAAGCAGGAAGGAATACCTGTGGTTAGATTTATAGTATGGAATTTGCTGGATGTAATGTATTTTTATTTTGCAAAGAAATACTGCTGGCAAAATTGGTAACAGTGTGTGTTAGGCCGAGCAATGTACTACTTGCAGTGACTTACCATTGCATAATAGTTACTGTTCACCATTATTGGTCCTCTACCACGAAGGTAAATATACTCTTCCCACCAATCACTGACCTGCAAAAAATAAGAAACGCAGATATAAATAATGCAGAGACATATTCCTTCACAACTAAATCTAGCAATCACAACATGTACAGACATGTACACAGAGGACAGATATATGCTGCAGGAAAACCTCTAATGAAACATAAGCTAGGATCATTGTAGTTTATAAAGCAAAATGAAACCAAAAGTTTTGGTATATGAGTTATGTGAGCTTTATGTTTGTCAGGCTATTCAACGCTTCCTAGCCATAGTCTTACAGCTGGGAGATCGGGGTCCACTTCTGGCCATTGTTGGAGGTTACAGCAGTGAGACCTCCACCTGTCTAGCAGTTATCACCTATTCAGTAGAGTTGATATTTAGGGCTCACAGTCTCCTAGTATGTATTTGGTGTGTGGGAGGAAACCAGAGTAAACTGAGGAAACCCATGCAAACATATAAACTCCTTGAGGCTAAGGCCCCACTTTGCGGAAACGCAGCTTCTTTTATTGCAGATTTTACTGCGTTTTTTTTAGCCAAACCTAGGAGTGGCTACAAAAGGAATGGAAAATATATAGGAAGCTCTTATATTTGTACCATCTGCTCAATCCACTCCTGACTTTGGCTAAAAAAAACGCAACAAAATCTGCAACAAAAAAAGCTGCATCTCTGCAACGTGGGGCTTCAGCCTAAATGTGTTGTTCTTGGTTGGATTTGAACCTAGGAGCCACTAGATAATTGATAAATAATTGCTGTAGACAGGTATGACCCCTTTAAAACCTATGTGATAGGGCATTCACCATGATACATAGAATACTTATCTGTAAATTAATGGAAGCAGGATACAACTGTACAGTGCTTTTAGTATATGCCTTTATTTTGCTGTATATGTTTTTTCACTGCATTTTTTTATTTTCATGTAAAAAATAATAGAAGATATCCAGAATCTAATAATAATGGGTGGATTTCAATATACACTTGCAGTCCTCTACAGCAGGAAGACAAGATGGATGTGGTTCCCTACCTTAGCTAACGTGGACCAAATACTCAAACCAACACTTTACAAAATACCAGTATAGGTGAATATTACTAAACATTACTAAATCATTTACTTCACCTACATAATTTGTTGCCCACCAAGACTTGAGATGAAGATATTTCTGTAGCTTGCGTCCTAAGTCTTTTTGGAATTCTTCTGCCAGTTCCTTCATGCGATTGAACTTTTCTTCCTCTAATAAAGGCTGCACTGACTGCAGATACTGCAATGAAATAAAGCAATGATCAGAAATAAATAGTTATATTCAGGAATGCTTTCTAGTCATTACTTTACATCACTTATATATGCATTTTATAATCTACTGTACATGTCAAGAGAAAAAGAAAGTACAACCTCTTTGAAATCTTTTCCATGGCCTCCCAGCTAATACTCTCGCCCCCCTCCAGTCCACTTTAAACTGTGCAGCTCGCCTAATACACCTCTTTCCCCGTTCTTCATCTGCCAATCCCTTCACTGGCTACTTGTTGCTCAGGGAATACAGTTCAAATTACTAACGCTGACATACAAAGCCATCCACAACCTGTCCTCTCCATATATCTCTGACCTAATCTCCCGCTACCTGCCCACATGTAACCTTTGATCCTCCAAAGACCTCCTACTCCGCTCTGCTCTTATCCGCTCTTCACACAACCATCTCCAAGACTTCTCCCGTGCATCCCCCAGGCTCTGGAACTCATTACCAAGACACATACAGTGCTGGCCAAAAGTATTGGCACCCCTGCAATTCTGTCAGATAATACTCAATTTCTTCCAGAAAATGATTGCAATCACAAATGCTTTGGTAATAAGATCTTCATTTAATTTGTCTTCAATGGAAAACCACAAAAAGAATTGTCAAAAAGCCAAATTGGATATAATTCCACACCAAACATAAAAAAAGGGGGTGGACAAAAGTATTGGCACCCTTTGAAAAATCAGGTGATGCTTCTCTAATTTGTGTAATTAACAGCACCTGTTACTTACCTGTGGCACATAACAGGTGGTGGCAATAACTAAATCACACTTGCAGCCAGTTGAAATGGATTAAAGTTGACTCAACCTCTGTCCTGTGTCCTTGTGTGTACCACATTGAGCATGGAGAAAAGAAAGAAGACCAAAGAACTGTCTAAGGACTTGAGAAGCAAAATTGTGAGGAAGCATGAGCAATCTCAAGGCTACAAGTCCATCTCCAAAGACCTGAATGTTCCTGTGTCTATCGTGCGCAGTGTCATCAAGAAGTTTAAAGCCCATGGCACTGTGGCTAACCTCCCTAGATGTGGACGGAAAAGAAAAATTGACGAGAGATTTCAGCGAAAGATTGTGCGGATGGTGGCTAAAGAACCTCGACTAACATCCAAACAAGTTCTAGCTGCCCTGCAGTCCGAGGGTACAACAGTGTAAACCCGTACTATCCGTCGGCGTCTGAATGAAAAGGGACTCTATGGTAGGATACCCAGGAAGACCCCACTTCTGACCCAGAGACATAAAAAAGCCAGGCTGGAGTTTGCCAAAACTTACCTGAGAAAGCCAAAAACTTTTTGGAAGAATGTTCTCTGGTCAGATGAGACAAAAGTAGAGCTTTTTGGGAAAAGGCATCAACATAGAGTTTACAGGGAAAAAAAAAGAGGCCTTCAAAGAAAAGAACACGGTCCCTACAGTCAAACATGGCGGAGGTTCCCTGATGTTTTGGGGTTGCTTTGCTGCCTCTGGCACTGGACTGCTTGACCGTGTGCATGGCATTATGAAGTCTGAAGACTACCAACAAATTTTGCAGCATAATGTAGGGCCCAGTGTGAGAAAGCTGGGTCTCCCTCAGAGGTCATGGGTCTTCCAGCAGGACAATGACCCAAAACACACTTCAAAAAGCACTAGAAAATGGTTTGAGAGAAAGCACTGGAGACTTCTAAAGTGGCCAGCAATGAGTCCAGACCTCAATCCCATAGAACACCTGTGGAGAGATCTCAAAATGGCAGTTTGGAGAAGGCACCCTTCAAATCTCAGGGACCTGGAGAAATTGGCCAAAGAAGAATGGTCTAAAATTCCAGCAGAGCATTGTAAGAAACTCATTGATGGTTACCGGAAGCGGTTGTTCGCAGTTATTTTGTCTAAAGGTTGTGCTACCAAGTATTAGGCTGAGGGTGCCAATACTTTTGTCCGGCCCATTTTTGGAGTTTTGTGTAAAATGATCAATGATTTGACTTTTTTTTCATTCTCTTTTGTGTTTTTTCATTGCAAGCAAAATAAATGAAGATCTTATTACCAAAGCATTTGTGATTGCAATCATTTTCTGGAAGAAATTGAGTATTATCTGACAGAATTGCAGGGGTGCCAATACTTTTGGCCAGCACTGTAAGACTGACCCCCACAATAACAAGCTTCAAGAAGGTCCTGAAGACTCACCTATTCAGGAAGGCCTACAACCTTCAATAATGCTATTGTCATCACACCACCATCTGTACAGCCTCTCCCCTCACCTTCTGTCTCTATCCCTCTTCCCTCATAGACTGTAAGCCCTTGCGGGCAGGGCCCTCTATCCCACTGTGCCAGTTGGTCACTGTTAGTATTATATCTGTTTTGTATATTTTGTGTACTGTATGTAAACCCGCAAATGTAAAGGACCATGGAATTAATGGTGCTATATAAATAAACAATAATAATAATAATAAATCTATTGTATTATGCATATATAAAAATACATATATCTGGTCCTGAGAAGGTCTTAAAATTAGGTACAGTATATACAATCTCCCGTTTTCCTTATCTGCACACATTGTCCATATGTTGTCCATTTCTGAACACAGAGTAATTTGAACCAAAGTTCTTTGTGTGGTTCAGGGTATTCTGCATGTATGTAGCATTATACATTTAATGTGCATATGCATCATATGGTATGGCAATTCTGATTGGAAGTGTTGCATTGGATGGAACCCAGTTTTACATGGTAAGACCTGTTACTATAAAAAAAACAGATTGCGTGAGTTCATGTAGAAGACTTCACACATGCCATAGAGTCTTGTGTATTGTCTTTCTCCGGCTGGAATCAATCTTTGCTTTCCTCACAGTGTACTGTACTTAAGAATTGGAAGTTTACAGAAAATACAGTGAGATCCCTAGTTTGGGGATCTTAACCAAATTTTACCACAACAATACACAACAGATTCCAACCTTCCAGATTCCAGAAGAATTGATGATATTTTAATAGCAAATGGTGGTCACACCAAATATTGATGTGATTTAGATTTCTCTTTTGCTACTTCACTTTGAATTTTGTTAATTGACAAAAGTAAAGAGTTAACGCTATTTTTGAATGCATTCCTACTTTACAGTACTTTTTCCACACCTTTCTAAAACTTTCACACAGTACAGTATATCTAAATATATTTCTGTTCAGTTTTAGCACTGGTAAACATTCCTATGCCTATAATGTAATGGTGAGCACTGAAGATGCAGACAGCTCCCCATCTAACGCACTGCCCACTTGCAGTGACCAATGGCTGCATACTGGAACCAACAACATCACCGATGTATTATTTGTGTTCACACACACGAATTGTGATAAAAGCATATGACAAAAGTTCCTCCACCTAAGTTATATTCACTATAACATCAGGGCTGATATGTAGTTTCTCATATAGTCTAGGGCTAGTTTAACACAGTTGTGTAGACAAGTGTATTTAAAGAACAGGTTTCATACCCGGTCTATAGTGTCCTCTATACATGGTACAGGCAACCTTGGGAGAGACATCTGGAAACTGTAGAGCATTGGCTGTCGACTAGCCATAACCTTCATGCAACCCTATAATAGACAGGAAAATTTGAAAGTAAGAACAAAAAAATGTATTGTCATTAAAGCGGTTTTCTCAGAGACAGCACCTGTACCCCTAGTTATCACAAAGTTGGAGTTCCCATGTACCTCGCTGTACGTTCACCGTAAGAAGAAGTAGTTGAACAGTGAAGCAGTGGTTGAACATTCATGCAGTCACTTAATTCAAAGTCTATGGGACTCTCCAATATAGCCAATCACTGTACTCACTGTAAATATCAGGTTTAGCATTTTTTTGTGATAATGAGCAGATCATTTCAGTTCATTGTTACTTCAAGAGCATCAGGTGCACACAATATCAGCCTGGTGTCTTTAATGGTAGAACATGGTTTACCTTTAAAAAGCATATGTTTGATATAATAATAATAGGGTAGCATATGACAACTACATGTCCACACTCCTAGCAGCCAAAATGGCACAAAAAAATATTGTGACGTTTGGCTAATAGGAACACTGAAATAATCGAGTGGACTCAGTTATTACTCCAGTGTATTCATGAGGAGAGCACTGTACTCCTCCTGCCTCTTTGGTTGGAGATTGAGAGGCTGCTGTGACTCATAGTCATAAGTCCGTTTCTTTCAGTGCTCCTATCAGTCAAGTGGCGCAAACTTCTTCATTCAAAACCACAGCACTCAATATGAATGCAGTGTTTGGGTTTTTTAGTGACAGGGAACCGAATATTACATGATACTACATGTCATACTACATGATTACATGGTGTGGTTTGAAAGGGGTAAAATAAATAAATGGATATCAATGTAGACACACAGCAAGCAACACAGAAATATTAATTTAAAAAGTACTTTTAGACTTACTCCCCAGACTTTAGTTTTTAAACTTCTTTTTCCATGTGGCTCAAACATCCAGCCATGGTATGAAAGAAGCATGCGCAGAACTTGGCGATAGACAAGGATCCCAGAGACCCAAACTCCTGATGAGAAGATAACAGCACTTGCCACAGTTCGGGACACAGGAGAAATTACAGATCTGTTATCAGACAGATGAAGACATGAAGGACAAAAGAAAAAGAGAGAATTCTGAAAATAATGCATACCATACAAAACATAAAGCAAACCTTTCTAGCACATCAGCAGCAATGTCCAACATGAGCACCTATGTGACATAAATCCTTAAATCTAAAAATCATTTTCTAAATTCAGGTCTTGCTCCAAGATGGGAGGATTCCAAGAACAGTAGGAAAACAGACACAAAACACATAAGGAACAGGGCTGGGTCATAAAGCTGTTTTCATAACAAAGATAGCTATCTCTAAACAGCAAAAAGGCAAAACAGGTAGATCCCATGGCTATAAATCCCAAACTTATGTAAACATAAGGAATATTAGGTGGTATTATAAGGACTTGTTTCAGTGCAGGATCATGGTGGATATCATGACCAAGATTTGTAATTGTTTTAGGAGGTAAAAGAAAATGGGGGGGGGGGGAGAATTAGAAATAGGGAACTGAATTCTAGTAGTAACATTAATGTAAATAAGACTAATACGTATATAAAGTAGTATCTAGGAGGAAACATAAGGCTAAGTTTACATCTACATTTTTTTTTTTTTATGATTTTTATAATTTAGAATTTTTTTTTACTTTTATTTTGTAGACACCCTGGGGTCTTGAACCTCAGGTGGTCTGGTCACTAATGCAAGTGCCAACGCTGAGGCCATTCCTAGCTGATGCCGGCCCTAGCCTTAACCCCACAAATGGCTGAAATGACTGTATAGGTGAAAAGACACTTATTCTAAATATGTGATTTACATCTAGGTCTATATTCCCCACAGTCAGTCTGCAAAGGGTCTGTGCACTTAAAGAGGACCTTTCACGTCCTCACAGATGTGCAGTATTACATACCACTAGAAAGCCGACAGTGCGCTTAATTCATTGCAGCTTTCCCGGTATGTGCCCCAATGCTGGAGATATCGATTAGTTTTGGCACCAATATCTCTCCTCTGTCAGAAAGGCTGTGAGGAAAGCCCTCCTGAAAGTACAAGGATATGGAAGAATACTGTTGGGGGTGGCATTCCTCACTGCCCAGTGATGACGCTAGGCTGTAAGGCCCACCCTTCTGATGGTGGCGAAATATCGGTGCTGAAGCTAACGGAAACGATATCTCCAGCACTGGGACGTATGCCGGGAAAGCTGACCTTGTGCTGAATTCAGCGGACTGTCGACTTACTAGTGGTATGTAATGCACATCTATGATAGATATGAAAGGTCTTCTTTAAAGCTAGTGTATATCCTAAACTCTGATATAATAGAGAGGACTCCTAAGGGCTGTGTTTACAATAAAAAGAATTTTATTAGGACCATAGAGCATTTCCAACATTGCACATATTACTTTATTTACTTTTCATTTCAAGAAGGATGTTTAAGGAACGAAATGACAATGCAACAAAATAACTAATCCCATGAGGCCTCATGTATACTGTAGTATTCTATAATGTACAGGACCATATAGTGACTATGTAAGTCTCCAATGTCATATGAAAGTAAACAGAGGTTATACAGGACAACATGGTGCCCCACCAAACAGTTGCAGACAGAGTGTATGTGTCTGTAATAGAGTGAGGGATGCCATGCGCTACTTTACAGGCACCATGCACACAGATTTTCCATGTGCATAAACTGTTAAAAGCAGCAATGTATGTGTTCTTGGCAGATACAAAAATTTTTATTTTTAAAAAATAATAACATAGTAACTACCATTTTCATGAAAATCATTCAGAAGGAATTTGTAGAACTTATGCAAACATATGCCTGCTATCTGTCAATTCCCACATAAGCATGCATTCTGAGCATAGATGTGTACTGCCATAGCGAGAGGGAATAAGTGACTGGTAGATGTCTTTTATCTGTTACATTATTGTGACTTACTGTCCAGGTAAGAGGTTGCTGATCTTGGCAATGAGTCCAAAAGATACATCCACTTTTCCATATAAAGAGCCGAGTGTCACAGCTACAACAGCAAACCATGTGGAAGGGCTAGCAGGATATACACCACTAAGTACAGAGCTCTGTAAATAAAGCCATTAAAGAGAAAAATTCTTAATCTCAATGCCAGGATGGGAGTTGCTGCCTGATGTAGTGCAGACTTTTTACATCGCTTATTAGTGCACTTTATTATGTACCAACTATGCTAATTTGTAACTTGAATATTGAATTCTTTCATAATTGCATTATTATTAGAGGAACCTACTACAAAACCTAGGCAAGCGGTGTAGAATTACAAGCACTTTATATTCAGTCAGATAGTCTTGGTCTTGGGTATTGCTTACATAATGCAGTACAGTAAATACAGTGTTAATTACAATAGCTGTGATAAACTGAGCAAAAGCAAATTATACAAACACATAAAATACTTCACAAAAAATAACATAGGTTATTACCGTACCAAGTCCTACATATCTGTAATCTGACAGCTCTAAATACCTGTGAACAATATCATACCATTTTATTATAAGGTCACAGAACAGTACAGTATTCTCAGTCACCTTAAGTGTGATCAGGCGTTTTCGGCAGGCAATCAGCCCAGATAAGTAGAGATGTCGCAGAGCATCACGACCCAACTGCAGATCAATTCCATCAGGTGTCACAGTGAACTGGAAGGCTACAGCCTGGTGAGCTTCTGCCATCTTGTGACCTTCACAGAAAGGAAATACAAATTCAAGTTCAGGACAAACCACTAGCACAGAAATCACATGCATTTTTTGCTGTTGTTTTGTACAAATTACAAAGTGTCATGTGAATACAGCCCAAGGTGTTCTGCTGATACACTATAATTATCAAACACACATAACACACAACTGAAAATATGAAAATATTCAAGAACAGGGACCTAGAAACTTCTCCAATCAGTAGGGGCGCGAAAGTGTCTCTCTATGACATAGCCAATAAAGTAAAAGTGCCTGTTTCTTTAACTATTACTTCTTATCTGAGTGATGCTGGTCCTACTTCATACACAAGCAGAATCAATTTACAATGAAGCCTATGGAAAGGAGAGGAGAAGAGGGAGAAAGACAGAGATATGAGGCTATCTGCTGCATTAAATTAGTCATTTCTGCCAGGAGAAGGCTAGATAGTATTTTCTGATAAACCCAGCTGTGTTGTGAAAAAGAACTGTATCTCAGCATTGAGGAGCTCTCTTCTCCCCTCCCCTCTCCATAGGCTTCTATTGTACAGATTTGAGTGGCAAATGGAGGCAAAAAGAGGTAGGACAGGACATTTTCTTTAATAAAGTATATAAAAAAGTTGTTATCTACACCTGCACTATGGATTTATGAAAAAACAAAAAAGTGTAGTTGCGCTTTAAAATTTAGATACCTCTAATATGAATTACATTATTACCTATATAAGACATTATAAGTTGAAATGATATAGATTGCTCTGTACCTACAGTCTCTGTATAACATACCCTAGAAGACAAATCATTGTACCCCGATAAATGTCCTCATGTTTATATACACTACAACACTCTAGTATTGTGTACACCCCCCTCATGCCACTAAAACAGACAAACACTTTAAAGCAGCTGTTCAGTGGCATCTGACACCATGATGTCCACATCCTATAACTCCAAGCTGCTAGGTGAGGCCTCCATGTATCAGACTTATTTTTGCAACACATGCCACAGATGCTCGATTAGACTTTACCTGTCAGTGGTTTTAATATTATGGCTGATCAGTGTATTCTATAACTACAACCACATAACCTTTCAGTCACAACACAAGATATATTTATCTTCACATGGAACTTTTGGATGAAGTCCAAGTATGTGAAAGGTTAGAGAGAAGCAAGACTTCAGATTCAAAACAGACAAGGTGAAAAAAGAGAAAATTTGTGAAAACCAGTAGGATATGTTTAAGAAAGGGCTATTTTTTTCTTACCAATATATAGAAATAAAACAACAACAACCTACAGTTTAGTTCAATGGATGACTTTACACTTAGATTACATTACTTTAATCCTCAGTTTTTGGTTATTGAATCTATCATTGACATTGCTACATTTATCATAGCAATGATTATTTTTCTCTCATTTTTTCTATGGAAAATCACATTTTATAAGCTAGGAGTTTTCATAATAAAAACTAAACAAAAATATAAAAAGCATGTCAATATATCACAAAACACAACAAGGGCACCTCCATGATGTTATGTAGATCACAGAGGATCTTGCTACTGGAAGATGCCAGAATGCAGTATTACATGGCACCCAAGAATTCAATGGGTGACCCCATAATATAGTCCTCTAGAGGAAGAGTCACTTTTTGCAGTGCATCTTCACAGTATCTGAAAGAGAAGAATACTGAGTGGGAGACAACCTCAATGGCAACCCTATGCATTAACAAGGTCATATGGACAGGGGTTTTCCTGAGCAACAAGGCAACAATTATATATGAGGATATTGGTTTTCTACGTCGAAGCCATGTCAGTAGCACATTTTGAATAGAGCAGGAGGACAAATCTAGGGACATCAAAAATCTGCCTGCCTATTGCATTTTTAATGGGTTGACTCCTTTCAGACTATACCCACAGCTGCAATCGCTGATCGTGACAGGTTCTCCGCCCAGCACCCCCCAGTATACTGCTGAATTGGGTGAATCTACAGTCAGCATTGCATTTTCCCATTAGCCTCTGTAGGAAAAATTGGTATTACTTGGCTTGTATTCAGTTGAATATTTATCCATGTAATACAAGGTCAGCACAAGTCTGCCAGAAAGGGAGCCGTTCATAGAAAGTGGCACTCTATTCTGGCTCACAGAGGTGGATTCAATACAGGGGATCCCTCTCAGTGACGTCCATATGGCATAAAATGACAAGTGAAAAAGGGATGTCTTGAGACAAGCACAGTTACCAAAAGAGAAACCGTGGTTAACTAGGTGTTTTTTTTCAACCTTAATATCATCTAACCCACCAAATGGAGGGTGCATAATGACTTGCTTTAATAAAAATGCTGTTAATGACTGAATGCAAAACTGTGTTTGTAGGTACTCAGGACTAGAGATATGTGAGATAATGCGATGGTCTTTTAAGAACTTCCAGAGCCTGAAAAAGGTTGATAAGATGGAATAATAGATCACACCTGGGAGTACTATAAATATGAATGAAACAACGTTTAGGTATTATTTCCCTTTAACAGAATTGCATAGCGCGATATAAGATAAATTACAGTACTGTGTTTGTGGCAAAGGGCCATTTACGTCAGTATGTTTTGTCAGCTGAAATACAAAGCTCAATTGTTTACTTTTATGTTTTGTTTTTTTTAATTGAAGATACCAAATAATCTAATGCAAAATCTGGTGATGTGTAAGAGAGATCGAACACTGCTTGCAGAAAAATACAGTTGCCATACTTTCCATACTAATCATTTTTAAGCCAATTCTTAGTTGACTTTCATTAGGCCACTACTTTGCACCAGAAAACCGATGCACACCAGTAACAGACATGGTGCATTTTAGGAGTTGACAAAACCACTCTCCCTTGCTGACACTTTTGAAAAGTGAATATCAAATAATACATTTGTCTAAAATTATTTCTTCAAAATAAAAGAAATCTGGCATGAGCACCTTAGCAAAGGTGTCCGACAATATACACATCATTACGATTGAACAATGCGCATGAAAAACAAATGCAGATAGCAGGAAGTAGTTTATCTAGTACAAAGGGAAAAAAAAATAGAAATAGTTCCAAACAGACATACAAAGTCCATGAATGTTCTGGTCACTGCTTTTCCACCATGAAGATAACACAAAGTGACAAAGTGTGACAATTGACAAACTACAATATGATAGAAAACAATTGTTTATCGTGATCTACTAAGCAGCATGTGATAAATGCAAAGAGCAATAAAAGACAATAAAAGACTTAATAAGCTATAAAGAAAAGTTACTGTAGGAACCCACCTGTTATTCACACTTTCTCAGGGATTCACAAGCTGCTACACAAGCATACAGAAGCATAGACACACAGCTACACAGCTGCTGCCTTCCGTCCTCTGTGTCCTTCAGCCTCAAGTGCATGTGTATGTGTGTAGATTTCTCAGTCCCAGCCAAAAACCAGCCAGTGTAACCTGAGACCCAACCGTCTCAGAATGGAGCTGTTGCATTTATACAGGCATAAGGAAGGCCTGGGAGGTTATTAGTGTGTGTGGACTGGTGAAACAGGCTGACTAAACAGAACTTCTAGAGTAGCTCTTCTTGTAAAATATGACTTGTGTTATGTTCTGTTATACGACAAACATTGTTGGAGAAGCTGGTGTATTTACTTTGTACTTTTCCAAGCAGAAGTTGCAAGGAAAAATTATATCACGTCACTTTTTCAGTTTTAAGGGGTATTTCCATGAACATAACCATTTTTAAATTTGTAGATAATTAAAAGTTATTAAACATTTTGCAGAGTTTTAAAGATTTTCTCTAAATATCTTGTGGTCACAGTCTTGTTGTTTTGATCGGTTGCCAATGGACACGACCATGAATGCAGGACCTTTCTAAGGTCAGAAAATCAGCTATGATTTCCTTATTGTGGCCGGGATATCTTCTGATACATGTAGTGTCCCTGCCTGATAACCCAGCTACAATAAGAAAATCATGGCTGGGTTTTTGACAAGTCCCAGACCATAGAAAGTTTCTGCATTTGTGGTCGTATCCATTGGCAACCGATCAAGACAACAGACTGTCACCACTAAGATAGTTAGAGGAAATCTTTAAAACTCACCAGAATTTTTAACTACTTATATTTGCAAAAATGTTTAACTTTTAATTATCTACAAATATAGATATGATTATGTTCATGGGAATACCCCTTTAAGGAAACATATATCAACGTAATAATTTTGTTAAGTTTGAAAAGGATTTGGTGACTTTTTATAAGCAGGAAACAGCGTTGGTTCTCTCTACATGCACAGTTATAAAATGATGAGTACACATATGGATACATATACCCAAGCAATTATCATAAGGAATATGTCACCATAGAGTCATGGAACTCTAAAGAGCAACGTAGCAACCAGATTTGCTGCCATGGACAACTACTTTACTGTTCCTTTAAATCCACACACAACTTAACACCTTGGTCATGTAATATGACATCACTATGATGTCAAGTCACCATCATA
This sequence comes from Leptodactylus fallax, assembly GCA_947044405.1. Classification (NCBI taxonomy): domain Eukaryota; kingdom Metazoa; phylum Chordata; class Amphibia; order Anura; family Leptodactylidae; genus Leptodactylus; species Leptodactylus fallax. The sequence goes on from CAMRHE010001217.1 coordinate 67,864, forward strand.
TTATAAATGACTTTACTCCTCTGAACCCTATTTTATCCTTGGGAAGGTGTCTGTGGTATATATGTGCCGTTATATGATATATAATGTTATAGCATTATCTGGGCTTTAGGCAGGCATACTATGTGATGAGTATTTGATATACTACTGCCTCAATATCCGTTTGTTGTGTGATTAGCATCTATACATTTTATGATTAATGTTTAAAGCTTTACATAATTTTAATATAGATTTTGTGTGTTATTTTCAGTGTTATATTTGTAGTGGACAGTCTGTAGTCTTAACAGACACCATGCATACTCATTTGGCCTCATTCATACATCCGTATTTCATGTACATATGGAGTCTGCAGTTTTCAAGGATGCCATGCGTACTCTTATTCATTTTAATGTGTTTATTCAAACATGTCCTTTTTTTTCTGTTGTATGAATGTTGATGAATCACATCAATGAAAATCTATGGGTCCATGATATGCAACTTTTAAAAAACAAACAATAGAATAAAAAAAAAAAAAAAATCTGCTTTTCACAGATGGACCGCACACCATCTGGAAATGAGCAGGGTGGGGTGCTGTCTGTGAAAAAACGCAGACATGTGAATAAGGACTAATAGTTTTGTGCTTTTGGTTCTTTGGTCCCATTTTAACCTAAGTAACGTTCCTGAAGGAAAAGTCATCTATGTCCAGATAAAGAAGCTTTATCAGTGGCTGCTGATAAACTTGTACTTGGGAATAGATGTGGAAGAGAAATCCTACTAGATCTAGATTCCAGTTTCTTAAGGTCATCAATTTATTTGATTTTTTTCTATCCATGCAGCGGAGTAGCTAGCCAAGAACCGCTGCAAACACAACATTGGTTAGCCAATGCAGGTGAGAGTGGCAGCAGGCTCCACCTACATCAACGGAGAATCGGATGTCTTGGTACAGGATATGGAAGGGTATGAATACCCATGAAGAAAAGGGTGGTTAGATCGCGCTCACTGGTCAGTAAGTCAATGTCAGGTAATTCAAAAGAATTTCCTTTATTCGTGTTAAAGCACAACGCGTTTCCAGGTAGATACCCCTTTCTCAAGTGCATACAGTACTTAATAAAATAATAAAACAATAATAAATAATAATAGTAATTCAAAGATTAAAAATAAAAATGTACACATATATTATATATAAATACATACACCTATATACCTGTACACCCATGTACACACAGATATACACATATACATTTGTACAAAGACACATGTGTGTACATCAAAACATATATGGTGGAACTGGGTGGCTACATATATATGCGCCAGAATATATGATTGCATGCTCATACTAATGTGTACAAATAATACTTCCAGTCTCCTTAAAAAGTTTTTTTTTAAATTACAAACACATTTAGAATAAGATGATAAAATAAATTGTAAAAAATAGTATCAATAACAAATATATAAATATAACTATGGGTTCATGTTATAAAAATCCAAAACATTTCTCATTTATTTAAAATGCTTATTCTATTAGGTGTATTGAGCGGAATATGATCTATTGGTGTAACTCTGAAACCTTCAAAATTTCTATTATGGTAACAGGAGGCGTGTCTGGAAACACTATGTTTGGCGAAACCATTAAGAACATTGGAACGATGTTTATTAATGCGTTTCCTCAAAGACATGATGGTTCGTCCAATATACTGGAGTCCACACAGGCATGCCAGTAGGTATATAATAAAGGAGGATGAACAGTTGGGGAAAGGTTTGATTTCAAATTTTTCACCAGTCGAGTGGCTTGTGAAATAATCGGTGCAATGATTTATTCATATACAGCATTTGCATTTTGGGTGACTGCACTTGAAACTGCCTTTGATGGAATCTTTCATACAGATAGTTATTTTATAATGGGTTTCAAATTGCTTGGTGCTAGAAAATTTTTTTTTAATTTTTTTTTTTTTTAGAGTTCTCGCTCTACTGAATGTTATTCCAGGTCTATCGGGTAAATCTCTCTTCAGAAAAGGATCATTCTGTAAAATTTGCTAAAGCTTCTTTAGCGTTTCTCTGATATATTTATGGGAGGAGCTATAAGAAGTGATGAAATTAAACTTGTGTTTACTAGTTTTGGAAGGTGCTCCTGGTCTTAAACAATCCTGTTGTGATAAGGTACCCACTTTAATTTTTGCTGCCGTTATGACCTTATTAGGATTTTTTTCTCTTTTTTTTTTTATATCAATAGTTTTTATTAAATTTTACATAAATACAATACAAAGGTAAAGCAAAAACATAGGGTACAGTCATGGCAACACAATCTACATGTATACAGAATACAAAGATGATCGTGAAAGACAAAGTATTTAGAGGAATACACATTAAGACGGACTCCAGTAACATTTAATACCAGAGGTATTCCGCAGTTGCAAAATAGGATAAATGCAGTCTTCAAGTTGAGGCCATGGGGGAAGGAAACAGTTTGCAATGGGCAGGGAAGGTAGAACAGGAAAGAACAAACGGACATATCAAAAAGGCCTAAAGAACATAGGAGAGTCGGGCCACTCAATGACATCTAATAGTACGGATTGGTCTGCCACTCGGGTGAGTGTGCAGATTCTCCTGCTACCAGTGATAAACAACAACAATATAGAAATACATACACAGTAAACCCCATATCTGACCAAAGAGGGTGGGCATCAAAAAGTTGAGGTATAATAAGAGATGAGTATCAATAAGCATTTACAGAGGGGAACGATGCCAACCAAATCTCCCAGTTATCTTGCGCAGATTGCCACCCCCACAGGCATAAATTTGTTCAAATTGGCAATTCAGGGAGACCATGGAAATCAGTTCTGGCAATGCTGGGCAGGAGGTAGATTTCCATCTGCACGCAATAAGTAGGCGAGCAGCTCCAAGTACCTGGCAAACGACAGTTCTATGCTTAACTGGTAAAGTGTGGATGCCCAACAGGAGCAGCGCCATCTCAGGTGTAAAACCCACCCCTCCACCACATAGTGTGTTAATTAAGGAGAAAACAGACACTCAGATGGGCTGAATGAGTGAGCAATGCCAGAAAATATGGAATAAAGAGCCAACTCCCCCACACCCTCTCCAACAGGCAGATGGACACGTGGGAAAAATCTTAGCTAATCGAAGGGGGGGTAGTACCAGCGCAGGAGTAACTTACTATATTGCTCCCAATGTGAAGCACACACCGTGGACTTCTTAGCCCACCTGATCGCCTCCCGCCACCAGTCGGCCCCAAAACCACCGCCCAAGTCGTCCTCCCAAAGACACATGTACTTGGTTTTCTGGAAAGTATAATCTGAGTTTAAAGCATTGTACAAAGTCTTAGTATGATATACAGCTAGAGAAGTTAGCGAGTGTAACAGGTCCGTAGCCAGCTGCGGCACCTGAACCTGGATCGAGGGAGATTCCGACAGGTACGAAACCAACCTAGTATAAGTAAACTTCTCATGAGCAGGTAGACTATACTTCTCCTCCAACGTGGAGAAGGGTACGATGCGGTCGCCACTATACAGGTCAGATATATTCCTAATCCCACAGCCACTCCAAACATCTAAGGACAGAAGTGGGACCATGTGTGGGAGCGTAGTGAGAGGTAAATTTAAGGAGAGCCTAGGGATAGTACTGTCTGTCCAGGCCTAGGCAGTAGCCCTTACAGCTGGCGGCGCGGATGCATGGAGGGTCCTAACGCCAACAGGAAACCCTCCCAGCTCTTAACCTGGGACATTTGAGCCTCCATAGCCGGCCATAGTTTATCATGGTTTGGTGTAAACCAGAATTTAATCTGACCCAAGGCGGTTGCTAAGTGGTGGTGATACAAATTCGGTATTCCCATGCCGCCGTTGTCCCTAGCCTTGAAGAGCGTGTGCAGTGCCACTCTAGGCTTACAGCCATTCCATACAAAAGACATAATTTGTTTCTGAAAATCTAGGAAAACACTCATGGGTATCGGGATCACCAGTGTCCTCAAATAGTGCAATATTCGAGGAACAATCAATATTTTGTATAGCACTATTCTACCCATCCAACTATGCTCAAATTTAATAAGAGCATCAAGCTCCTTCTGTAGGGAAGACAGCAGACCTGGAAAGTTGGCCTTAACTAGGTCTTTTGGATTCGATGTCAGCTTGATTCCCAGATAGGGCATTCATTGTGGGCACCATTGATAGGCGAGGAGTCTTTAATATGACGAATATTAGTTGGTGTCAGGCCAATCCCCAAAATCTGGGATTTGGATTCGCTGACTTTATAGTACGATAATGCACCAAAATCAGACAAGGTCTGGGACACTGCATGTAACGCGGAGTCAGTATAAGAGAGGGATAGTATCACATCGTCTGCGAACAGATTAATTCTATGATCTTTTTGCCCCAACCTGACACCAGTGATATCAGGGTGTGATCTGATTCTTTCAGCTAAAGGCTCCATCACTAGGGAAAATATTAAAGAGGACAACGGGCACCCCTGTCTCGTACCATTCGAAATTGAAAAGGGACAGGACAGTACTCCATTCACCAGCACTCTCGCAGACGGACCAGAATAAAGTGCAGAAATAGCAGTCGCAATGGGGCCTAGGAAACCAAACTTACGTAATACCTCAAAAAGGTATCCCCATTGTACCCTATCGAACGCCTTCTCCGCATCCAGGGACAGGAGCAGGGAAGGCGTCCGCCGGGCCCCGGGCCGCCGCTATCAGCGCGACCACCTGCCTTGTACCATCTGGAGCCTGCCTCCCCTTGGTGAATCCCACCTGGTCGCGCCCTATTAGGGTAGGCATGATGTCAAGAAGTCTATTTGCAATAACCTTGGCAAATAGCTTGACATCAGCGTTCAATAAGGATATGGGCCGATAGTTAGAAGGGAGAGAGGGATCTTTCCCTGGTTTAGGTATCGTCACTATCATAGCAGATAACATTTCTTGGGGAAATTTGCCAGTTAACATGGCTAAATTGAAGACCTCTGTGAGGTGAGTAAGGATAAGTGGTTTAAACAATTTGTAATATTCCCCTGAAAACCCGTCTGGGCCAGGGGATTTGTTAAGCTTAAGCCCATCAATGGCCTTAGCTACCTCTTGGGTGGATATAGAGGCATTTAGAGAGTGGAGCTGACTTTGAGAAACGGAAGGAAGCTGCAGGGAATTTAGGAAGTGATTAACATCCGGAATAGAAGGCTGCGTGGTGTCCGGGTCGTCCTTCAAGTTATAAAGGTCCTGGTAATATTTGCTAAACTCGTCAGCAATATGCTGTGGATGGTATAGTTTTGCATTTGCCGCTTTAGAAAGGATAAACGGGATTTTAGATTTAATTCTGGCCGCCTTGACACACAGTGTCATCTATTTACTAGCTTTATTGTACGACCGATAGTAAGAGGCTTTTAGTTTTTTGGAGTTCCTTTCAAAGTCCACCAATAGATGAGACCTTAAGTCATCTCTAGCCGTTTTCAGGTCGTTGAATAGGGTGGGATCGGACGTGGCTTTGTGTCGCTGCTTTAAGGTCGCAATGGAATCAAGTAGATCCTTCATTAGTTGCGATCTTTTACGCTTAAAGCGAGAGGCATGCTGTATTAGCAAACCTCTCACGAAGGCTTTGTGAGCATTCAAAAGACAAAACTTAACTACTGATAGGGTGTTGATATCTAAAAATTCGGCAATATCAGTAGTCAATTTTTCGGTCATTGATTTCAAGGACATAACATATGTGTTGTTACGCCAAGACAAAGGAGGGGCAGTTGTGGCACCAGAGCGGATTGTGAGGGCAATAGGCGCGTGGTCGAACCACGTAATATTTCCTATCTCACAACATTGTATTTTCAAGAGCATGTTGGTTGGGGCCAAAAACATGTCTAGTCTAGAATAGGAGCGATGCCTGGCAGAGTAATACGTAAAATCTTGCTCGGAGGCATGAAGACATCGCCACACATCACATCGCCTGTCTGAGCAAGGGTCCTAATTGCTGAGGCGTATGCTTGCCACAATAAGTAGAGTCAACAGCGACATCGTGCGTAATATTAAAGTCGCCGCATATTACAAATTCAAAATAGTAAAAGGGCAATTGTCTATCAGGCAGATAAGAGCGACATAGCGGCCCTTAGGGTCTGGGAGCAGCCGCAGTAATTGGAAGGACACAGTATTTTTAACTGCAATGAGGACACCCGCAACCTTCTTGGTAGCATTTGAACAGAAAATATGAGGGAACAATTTGTGAGAGAACTTTGGTGGGCGAGGACCACAGAAATGCGTTTCCTGTAGGCAAAATACATCAGCTGTAGATCTGAGAGCCTCTCTCCACAACAATGAGTATTCAGGCCCCTTACATTAAAAGAGAGAATCTTAACACCCATAAAGACGGTCAAGACTCAATAACATATGTTGGCAGCAGAGAAACTTAAATAGCAGAGTGATGCCCAGGGTAAAGCTATTAGGCCTAGAGGGAAAAAAAAAACTTATTAGGAACAGCATTAAAAAAGAACTATACAGCAATAGGAAAGATAGTTGGACATGACCGGGCAGTGTACTACTGCGCAAACTTGGGGGAAAGTTCGCCAGAAAGTTTAAGCACATAACACACCACAGAAACTCACAGTGTGTCTAGTAAGGTTTCCTTCACCCGGCTGAAGTGTTTCCACAGAGGGTCTAGCTTATGGGCCTCATTCCTGGACAGTCTTTTGACATCAGGTGCGGGCGGTGGCAGATTCCATTGTAGAAGGAGTTGCTTCCCAGTGTCGAAGGAGTTGAAGGTATGGGTCACCCCATTCCTGGAGACAATGATTTTAGCAGGGAATCCCCATTTTTAGGGAACATTATGACGACGCAGAATCGCTGTAATAGGAGCAAGCTTTTTCCTGACGGCAATGGTGGCCTGGGAGAGGTCTTCGAAAAGCTGGATTGTCTTGAACGGCTCAGGCAGAGAAGATCTCTTCCTGGATTCGAACATAAGATGATCTTTGATATGATAGAAATGTATACGGGCAAGCGTATCTCTGAGAATATGGTCAGGCATGCCTTTCGGCTTTGGCAGGCGGTGGGCTCTGTTGATAATCAGGTCAGCATCAGAGCAATGTGGCAGGGTCGCTTTAATTAGTTGCTGCAGGTAAAGAATCAGAACCCTAGGGGCGACAGATTCTGGAATGCCACGGAACTTAACATTGTTTCGTCTGTTTCTGTTCTCCATATCGGAGAGCTTAAGCTTAACTGCCACCAATTCCTCCTCTAGCTCATTGTGGGCATCTACTATGGTATTGTGTGCTGAAGCAAATTCGCCCGTTTTATTCTCGACATGGTTAAGTCTGTCGCCAAGAGAGTCAACCGTGGAGGAGACAGACGTGATCGCCTTAGTGATATCTTTCTGGATAGATCTATGCAAAGCTAACATTATATCCTTCAAGAAAGACTCAGAAGCAGATCGAGTACCTGCAGGTATAGCTTGTAGCACATCTGAATCACAGAGTCGGGGTTCCTCTGCTGCTGACCCCGGGCGGGAGTCAAAACAAAAGGTAGTGTCCCATCTCATCTTCTGCTTAACTAGGCTTAGTGTGGGAGTGTTAGTGCCCGTTTGGTATATTTCTGGAGCGGGAGAAGCTACAGGTTGACAGTTGCCCTCCAAGATGGCCACTGAGGGAGGTTGTAGCCCTCTCTTAAAAGCTTGCTGCTGGCCATCAGCGCTGCTACTGTGACTCCCTTGGGAGTCATTACTATCCCCAGAGGTGCCCAGTGGTGAAGAACTGGGTCTTCTATGCATGCCACCTGGGTTGCCTGGTCTCTCCTCCCATGGGTGATCCCCTGTATGCTGTAACAGAAGGAGAGGAGAGACATCGGCGCCATCTTGAGATGCAGATGGCGCCAGGAAGAAGTCCGTGAGCCGTTTAGGGGGACCCTTCCTTCCCCTCTTCGCCATTCCCCTGCCTTCCTGAACTAGTCAGGGATGGTGTGGAGCTGTATGCCTGGGCGAGTGGTGCCGGGTGCTGCTGTGAGCCTCGATAGTGCGGTGAAGCCACGGAGCTAGGCTAAGCTGCGGCTCTTCCATTCGGCATCAAGCCACGCCCCCGATTTTTATTTTTTTTTTCCTCTTTAAATCTATCATAATCTTGCTCTGAGTTCTGTAATCAATGTCTTTTGTGCAATTCCTTCTAATCCTCCAAAATTGTCCATATGGCACATTTAGCTTCCATTTTGCATAATGCAAACTTCTAAAATCCAATAAACTATTACAGTTCACTGATTTGAAAAAGGTTTGTGTGTGAATATGGTTATTTTCTCCCATAAGTAGGAGGTCCAGATATTCTATTTGGTTAGCGTTGGATTTCCCTGATAATTCAATGCCTAATGAATTTCTGTTGAGGTATTTGGTTAAAGTGTTGAAAGATGCCTCTGTACAATTTCATACGAATAGCAGGTCATCTATTTAATGTTTATAGTATATGATGTTTTGGGACCACGTGTTGGTTATAAATGTACATATTCTCAAAGGTACCCATGAACAGTTTTGCATAACTCGGTGCGAACCTTGTACCCATCCTGGTACCTCTGGTTTGAATATAGGTTTTCCAATATGAATACAATTCCTTTTAGTATGAAGTCTTTTTGAATGGTGGGTAGATTGGGGTCTGACTCTAGTGTGATATTGATTGCTTATAAAGGGAACTTGCATCCAAAGTAGCCCATCTATAGGGCTCTTTCCTCTCCAAAGGGAGAAGATTAACAATGAGATTCATTGAATCCCTGCAGCACGATGATAATTTAATTACATATCTCTGTAAAGGAATACCTAAATATTGACAGAGATTACGGGTTATGGAATTGATTCCCGAAATGATTGGTCTTCCAGGAGAATTTTGGGAATCCACTTGAGAAAGGGGTATCTACCCGGAAATGTGTTGTGCTTTAAACACGAATAAAGGAAATTCTTTTGAATTACCTGACATTGACTTACTGACCAGTGAGCGAGATCTTCCCACCCTTTTCTTCCTGGGTATACATACCATTCCATAATAGAATATTTGGGAATATTACAATATAAGGTGGCATTGAGGGCAACATTTATGTCAGGGGGTATAACTAAAAAAAAAAAAAAAAAAAGTGGGTATTAGGTGGTTTAATACGGGGGGGGGGGGGGCATTATATGATCGCGCAATAACAATATAGGGTCATTGGGGCACTATTAACGGGGCTATCCAGATTCTACATATATAATAATACTGTATAAATGAAAGGTTATAGAACCTAATCATTTGTTTCAGTTTCTCTCCATTTTTATGGGTTATCGACTGAACACTTTTCCCATTCAGAAGCTGCATGTGTATATACAGTATCTAACCCTGCTTGCAGCTGAGCTATGGAACCTGTTGTATCTTATAGGGAATGATATGTAAAACCAGTTTAGGCTCTTCCTGAAACATTGTAGCAAACTGCCAGAGGGCCTTGCGCAGGTACTACTGATGAAAACAAGCAGTTTGTATTTGCCGACTTCTTTTCTCTTCTGCAGTCTACATAGCACTCGATGGGACATAGTGATCACATAATTGCAGGACACACCCCATCATGGGAGTGACTAATGTCACCACATAGGGCAGATTTCTCTTGTGAATTGGGCTCCTTTGAAGACCCCAGTTACTTAAATTTCAACATTAAATATATAAAGAGTAAAAGTTCTAAGATTATGAGTGCTGCAAAGAAAGTTTAAGCTGTATAGGAAGGCTGAGGGAGTCTGAAACACAGCTCCTGATTCCTCTGAGGCCCAGATTCTGCTCAGTCCATCCTTCATGCATACACTGCAGCTCTGCTTGTTCAGTTGGTTTGTGTTGTGCTTGCAGCAGTCAGTGCATCTTGACTAAATCTGTCCTATCCAATGGGCTGTAGTGTTTGCTAGAAAACCATTATGATTCCTGGTGAATATTGTGAATGGTTGACTCAGAAATTGTACCACGCAGCATGTAGCTCTCTCCACTGGTTCCCATCAGATCAGCCAGGAGAGAAAATCTACCTACAGGGTTAAAGAGTTTCAATGCCATTTTATTCATTTGAAGAATGCATGGAAAAAAGTGGGAGGACATACAAGAATCACTACCATGTAAAAGTAGGAAGGCTAAATCTGTGTGGATACCGGAAGGACTTGTTGCATGGAGTTATTTATTAAAAAAAAAAAAAAAAAAAAAATAGATTGCACAACAAAGCAATGCAAACAAAACAATGCAAGTAAAGGCTAAAACAAGAAGAATCACATTTAAATAAGATCTTTTTATTAAAAACAATGAATAAATTATACTAGCATTATTAAAATTCAATCATTGTACATAGACCAGTGAAACTGGAAAATTGTATTGCAATATGTATGGTATTTAACCCTAATAACCATTTGTTGTATAATGAAGGCAAGTGAAGCATCAGGATCCTCTCTAGACTGACTGGTGTAACATGCCATAGAGAGTCCCCTAGAATATAATCAGCATATTTATCCATAAGCGTTTATTTGGTAAGTAATGCCGGGTTAGATCTGACAACATGCATTTCAACCAAAGCAAAGTATTTCATTAACTATTTAAAGCTTTGTAAATTTCCCATGCTAAATATAAACCAGATTGTACAGCCATTCAATTAACCATTGCATGTCACAGGACAAGGTTACAGCCTACCTCCACTCAACCTGAAAATTCGGGAAGAATTGCCTTTAGAGGCACTGACCTTACAACTTTTCCAATAAAAGTGCTCTCAGCAACCAGCTGATCGCTGCAGAAAGATCCATCTAATAATTACATGTCAGCCATTCAAACCATGCGCCGACATTAGAACTGCAGGACAAACTTGCATAGCAGTTTTACATGCTGGCTTGTAGAGGAGAGTCATGAGTGGTTGAAGGGAATATCTTCATGAGACGCCATCTCTAACCCCAATACACTTGAGATACCTGAACCTGAGATACTGTAAGAATTTTGGGTCCCCAAACTGTAGATGCAATTTAACTGATCCGGTGTCTGCTTCTGCCCTGAAAGGAACTATGTGGTCACCAATTTTCTTTCAAGGTAAAATATCTCAGATAAAGATTTTTAGCCTTTTAGTCAGAAATATTTGTGTATAAATCCATTTTTATAGCCTGCAAGGGTATATTTACAAATTGAGTCTTTCAGATTAAATTCACATAAATCTTCATTTTGTTGAAATCACAAAGGTGCAAACAACCCACTTGGTTTGGGTACTAGACTAAACCTTCTTCAGGATGTCACAGTAATCCTGTCCCAAAACTGCTTGGGTTCATTGGGCACATTGTACCTCAAATCTGACTTTGGGTCCTCCTCAGCAGTGCCTCGAAGGATAATTTTCCTCTGTGGTTCAATTGTGGGATGTCCGCAGACCATCAATACCTAGTGCCTTTAGGGTTGGATGGCAGTAGGTGATATGGTCTCAAAGTTGTTGTGCTGTAAGTACAACACCAAAGGTGAACATATTGTAATGGACACCATTCTTCACCACCTGTACTTGGTTTTAAATGGTTTTATGCTATTAAGGCCAAACCTACTAATTTTGGAGGGACTGGTGACAATGTAATATCTATGGGGGGGTGTTCTGATTTTACCACAAATGCTAGATTCGAGGGAAAATAGAATCACGCATGCTGGATTTCAACATGCTGCGTCATTTGCTCTAAAACGAGATATGCAGTGCCAGTGTTATCTGGTAGTGGCTTATTTCGCTCTCCCCATAGAGAACACATGCATGTTGGACAGTAAAAGGAAAAGAAATCACCTGTGACAAAAGGGCCACAGGCAGGTATAAGACCCCACACAGCTTCCCTCATCTCAGTTTCCCAGACTCCTAGGTACGACACAGGGTGGATAGAGGGAGACAAACATTACCCACAGACAATCCAGGATATACAGGTCTGAGTGGAGTTAGACTTTACAAATAGAATATTTCTCATGATAACTGCATTACATTACATGATTACAATCTTGGTCTTTTGGTCTTTCTTGCTAATTTTCAGCAAGATTCATGCTAGGCCTGAATGGAATGAAATAAATGCATAATGAAAAAAAACTTTACAGTACCAGCAGAGGTTATATGTTGAAATGCGGACCATACAGGACATTAATTTAAGTGCAAGTTTTCAGAAATAAAATTCATAAAAAGATATATGAAAGAAGTCAGTGCAGATCTAGAAATGACTGTGTGAAAGTGAAAGGTTTGGTATAAAGGTGAAGTACAACTTGTAGGCAGACTTATGAACTACAGAGATAACAGAACACACAGCACATACCAGTTGGAATAGTTACTTTACTGAAAGTCCATGAGTGAGATAAAAAGGATGGCGATATCAGTATGTATAATGTTCCCAGCTGGAGTGAGGTGTTTAGAGTTGACTTCAGTGTAGCTGGACAGATAAGAGCACAACCTCAGGTGATCAAAGTTGTTGCAACAGAGAGAAGAGGGTCGAAAAGTTTAACGACTGTATAGACAGTCATATGACATTCAGGACCAGAGAGGTTTCTGTTGAAAATATGCTTCAAAGCGAGAGAGGGCATAGTCCTAAAACAAAAGTATTAATATACATAAAGTTAAACTTAAGAAACATTGAATATTTCACTTATGGCACTTACATTTAAAAGGGATTTCCGGGAGTTATTAATTTATGACCTATCCTTAGGATAGGTCACCAATTAAAGACTGGCAGGGATACAGCACATGGGCCCCAAACGATCAGCTGTTAGAAAAGGCTGCAGAGCTCCGTTACTAACCAAGCACAGCAGCGTACATTTGTGCAGCAGCTACAGTTGTGCTAAAAAGTTTACATACCCCGGAAGATTTTTTGTTTTTTTGGCCTTTTTTCAGAGAATATGAATGATACTGTGGGTATGGAAAGTGTTCAGACCCCTTTAAATTTTTCACTCTGTTTCATTGCAGCCATTTGCTAAAAGCAAAAAAGTTCATTTTATTTCTCATTAATGTACACTCAGCACCCCATCTTGACAGAAAAAAAACTGAAATGTTGATATTTTTGCAAATTTATTAAAAAAGAAAAAATGAAATATCACATGGTTATAAGTATTCAGACCCTTTGCAGTGACACTCATATTTAACTCACCTGCTGTCCATTTCCTTCTGATCCTCCTTGAGATGGTTCTACTCCTTCATTGGAGTCCAGCTGTGTTTAATTAAACTGATTGGACTTGATTAGGAAAGGCACACACCTGTCTATATAAGACCTCACAGCTCACAGTGCATGTCAGAGCAAATGAGAATCATGAGGTCAAAGGAACAGCCCAAGGAGCACTCATCAGCCAGGAAGCTGCGCATGGGACGTACTTGGACGTTCCAACATGACAACGATCCAAAACACCCAGTCAACATGTCATTGGCTACAGCAGAAGACAGTGAAGGTTCTGGAGTGGCCATCTCAGTCTCCTGACCTCAATATCATTGAGCCACTCTGGGGAGATCTCAAGCGCGCAGTACATGGAAAACAGCCCAGGAATTTACAGGAACTGGAGACTTTTTGCCAAGAAGAATGGGCAGTTTTACCATCTGAGAAAATAAAGAGCCTCATCCACAACTACCACAAAAGACTTCAAGCTGTCATTGATGTTAGAGGGGGCAATACACGGTATTAAGAACTGGGGGATGTGAACTTTTGAACAGGGTCATTTTGATGTTTTTGGTTATCATTATGATTTAAAAAGTGAAAACACAGAAGTTTGACAATAAATGGCTTCAACCAACCACTAACCATGAGTGGAGAAAAGGTTTTATGTTATCATTCATATTCTCTGAAAAAAGGACAAAAAAAACAACACAACTGTAAGCTTGGTATGGCAGATCAACCCATTCACTTGAATGAGACCAAGCTGTGATCAGGTCATGTGAGAGATGAAGGAGAGGTCACATGGCCTGTGAAGCAGAAGCTTCAAACAGATGATCTGTGAAGGTCCAACGTGTTGGACTCCCATGGATCTTCAATTAATGACTTATCTTAAGGGATAGGTCATCAAATGAGAAGTCCCGGAAAACCCCTTTAATTTACCTCTTTTCTAATGGCATATTCATCAACATTACTTCTGCCAATAGCTTTAGTATAATTCTTTTCACATTATATAACAAAAAAAAAAAAAAAAAGGAAAAAAATTGTCTGAACCTGACAACTTTGTTGGGAGAGGGCAGCCATCTAATGTGTATAGGGCTTCCCAATGTTCTCCCGCAATAGGAATGGGCATATATGTAAGCATAATAATAATTTTAGATTTCAGAGCCCAATTTTTTTAGTTCTCCCTTGAGATAAGCTTCTGTAATAGGTGTCTTGGCAGCAACTTACCCTACTCTCCCCACTGAAAAACACACACCACCTGGGGTTCTAAAGGAAGAGCTGTCGTCCCACAACTATTGAAGTTGTACAGGCACCTTAATACATCCAAATTCAAGCACGCTTCCAGACAGCCAGGAGTAGGTTTCCATTTCAAGTATATCTGCATCACTAAGATGCAGGAGCAATGCAGTGACATCATGCCTGCTGCTCTGAGTCAGATAGCCCTGCAAGAGGAGGAAAATGGCATCCTGGGAACAGGGCTATGTGAGCATTACTCTATTTTTAGGGCAGTACTTCAGTATGGGGAGGCACTAAGAATAATTATGCTGTGTGAGGAGGAATTAAGAGGGCATCATTACATCATGTGTAGGTACTAAGTTCATATAAATTTTTTTTTTTTAATTTTTATTCAGGGGCACAGCATGGGGCTTATTTTCAGGAGTACAGCGCAAGTCTTTTTATTCAGAGACCAAGCATGTGGCATTTTTTATTCAGTGACAAAGCATAAGATATTTTCATTTAGTGGCTCAGTGGTTAGAACTGTTACCTTGCAGCGCTTGAGTCCTAGGTTTGAATCCAGCAAACAATATCTGCAAGGAGTGTTTGTATGTTTGCGTGGGTTTCTTCCCACACTCCAAAGACATACTGATACAAAATTTAGAGATTGTGAGCCCTACTTGGGACAGCGTTAACGATATCTTTAAAGTGATGTGGAATATAATAGTGCAATATAACTAAGCAAAAAAAATATTCAGGAGCGCAGTGTGAGCATATATTTTTCAGGGGCATAGTATTGGATATTTTTTTATTCAGAAGGCCCTATATGTTAATACTGTTATTTTGCAGAAGGGTGTAATATAAAAGTGAGAAGCTAACGATATCTAGATGGAGATAAGTTATGACCAAGAGAAGGTCTGGGCCTGATTGAGAAGTAAAAGGAAGGGAATGATTTAGATCAGAAGAAACATCAGCTATGATTCACTAAATGCAAATAATTGTTCTGCCTCTCACGGTCTCTGATCAGTGCTGTAGTCATGTGATGATGGGTGGCAACATTCTTTTATATGACATTGTTAAAGTTGCACCAAGAGGTGAAATTATGCAAGGTAAAAACATGGCAGTGTATTTCTGTTATGAACTAAGCTCTAAGTGATGTATTTATGTTATGCCTTTAGAACTGGCTCTGTATTTATTATAAAGTGTACGTCAACATTTATTTCTTTTTTCATAAGTCAATAGAGCATGTGAAAGGAACAAACTTTGCAATATACTTCACTAAAGAAATGTGCCCTTTTCTAAGCATTTCGCCTGTTTTTAATTCATACCTGATTCATTCTGATCATACTCCCTACACAAGCAGTTTCAACTTACAGTGAGATGGAGGGAGGGGGGGAGGAGGAGAAGGACAGATATGAGGCCATATACAGCATTAAATGGGTCATTTCTGTCAGGAGAAGGCTGATAGTAATACCTGATAACTCAGCTGTGTTATGAAAAAGAACAGTCTCTATATTGCAGATGTCTCAGAGTACCCTTTCCCTCTCCATAGAATTGTACTGAACAGATTTGATCAGTAACAGAAAGAGGGAAATAGGCAAAGATACTGAACCTTTTTGTATATAAAAGTATATTTGTATATTTATATATATTTGTTCACCTGAACTATGGATTTAAGAAAAAAAAAAATGTTTAATTATGCCTTAAGTGCTTTGTTCTGGTCTGCATTTACATGTTCTTTTGGTCTCTGCCGGTATCCATTAGGATCCCTTTTGTCCTAAATTTTCATCTGCTTCTAATGGCAAAGGTTCAGAGCCATAATAAGACAGCACTGACATTAAAGCCCTTTTTACTGCAGTATAAATGTATGATTCTGACCAGCATTGACTAACCAAAATGGACAAGTTTGGAAATCTCCCTTTAACAATTTTGAACTTGCCCGTTATAGATTTATATAATAAAGTAGAAACATTTTAGCACTGGGCATTTATCATAGTTCTGTTCTCACTTTCAGATAAAATAAAGTGCTTTTTAATAAGAAGTTACTTTGTCTTGTATGCCAATAACTAGAGTCAGTTTCACTTAGCATGGTATCTGTGATGTATGCCAGCTGACACAGAGCTGCTGATGCCTAGACTACAGACAAAAAAAATGCAAAGCTAGAGAGCAGCGGTCCACAACCCTTTTTTTCTCTGCGGCCCGGCAGGGGTGGGGGGGCGGAGTAGCTGGTTTAGGGGCGGGGCTTTGGTCATATGGGGTGGGGTTATATAGTAAACAGCGCTTTAGACGAGACGAGTTGGCGATCTGGCCACAGTGTTGTGGCTCCTAGCATAGCTAATGGTGGGGACCTGGTCTACAGCACTGTACACCGAGGTCCCGCGCCATTAGCTATGCTAGGAGCCACAACACTGTGGACAGATCGCCAACCCGCCAAACATAATGTGCTGGGAGCCGCCTTCACTGAGGCCAGCCCACCACCCCGCGGACCGGCAAAAGACCCCCAACGGTGGTTGGGGACCCCTGCTATAGAGTATAGACATCACAGGGGAGATTCTTGCTTGGGATTTCCCTCTATAAGCCAGAAGAGTTATTTCATAGTTCAAAAGGTGCTAGCAGCTGATCTCTGAAAACAGAGTGACCTGACACCCACATTTATAGATAACTGGACAAGCCCCTGGACCTCGGCTACACATTTTTAACCTTAAAAAGAGTTTCAAAATTATAACAAAATATATATAGATATATAGATATATATATATATATATATATATATATATATACACACTAACATACATACATACATATATACAGTACAGACCAAAAGTTTGGACACACCTTCTCATTCCAAGAGTTTTCTGTATTTTCATGACTATAAAAATTGTAGATTCACACTGAAGGCATCAAAACTATGAATTAACACATGTGGAATTATATACTTAACAAAAAAGTGTGAAACAACTGAAAATATGTCTTATATTCTAGGTTCTTCAAAGTAGCCACCTTTTGCTTTGATTACTGCTTTGCACACTCTTGGCATTCTCTTGATGAGCTTCAAGAGGTAGTCACCTGAAATGGTCTTCCAACAATCTTGAAGGAGTTCCCAGAGATGCTTAGCACTTGTTGGCCCTTTTGCCTTCACTCTGCGGTCCAGCTCACCCCAAACCATCTCGATTGGGTTCAGGTCTGGTGACTGTGGAGGCCAGGTCATCTGGCGTAGCACCCCATCACTCTCCTTCTTGGTCAAATAGCCCTTACACAGTCTGGAGGTGTGTTTAGGGTCATTGTCCTGTTGAAAAATAAATGATGGTCCAACTAAACGCAAACCGGATGGAATAGCTTGCTGATGCAAGATGCTGTGGTAACCATGCTGGTTCAGTATTCCTTCAATTTTGAATAAATCCCCAACAGTGTCACCAGCAAAGCACCCCCACACCATCACACCTCCTCCTCCATGCTTCACGGTGGGAACCAGGCATGTAGAGTCCATTCGTTCACCTTTTCTGCGTCGCACAAAGACACAGTGGTTGGAAGCAAAGATCTCAAATTTGGACTCATCAGACCAAAGCACAGATTTCCACAGGTCTAATGTCCATTCCTTGTGTTCTTTAGCCCAAACAAGTCTCTTCTGCTTGTTGCCTGTCCTTAGCAGTGGTTTCCTAGCAGCTATTTTACCATGAAGGCCTGCTGCACACAGTCTCCTCTTAACAGTTGTTGTAGAGATGTGTCTGCTGCTAGAACTCTGTGTGGCACCTTTTGCTTTGATTACTGCTTTGCACACTCTTGATGAGCTTCAAGAGGTAGTCACCTGAAATGGTTTTCACTTCACAGGTGTGCCCTATCAGGTTTAATAAGTGGGATTTCTTGCCTTATAAATGGGGTTGGGATCATCAGTTGTGTTGTTCAGAAGTCAGGTGGATACACAGCTGATAGTCCTACTGAATGGAGTGTTAGAATTTGTATTATGGCAAGAAAAAAGCAGCTAAGTAAAGAAAAACGAGTGGCCATCATTACATTAAGAAATGAAGGTCAGTCAGTCCGAAAAATTGGGAAAACTTTGAAAGTGTCCCCAAATGCAGTGGCCAAAACCATCAAGCGCTACAAAGAAACTGGCTCACATGAGGACCGCCCCAGGAAAGGAAGACCAAGAGTCACCTCTGCTGCGGAGGATAAGTTAATCCGAGTCACCAGCCTCAGAAATCGCAGGTTAACAGCAGCTCAGATTAGAGACCAGGTCAATGCCACACAGAGTTCTAGCAGCAGACACATCTCTACAACAACTGTGAAGAGGAGACTGTGTGCAGCAGGCCTTCATGGTAAAATAGCTGCTAGGAAACCACTGCTAAGGACAGGCAACAAGCAGAAGAGACTTGTTTGGGCTAAAGAACACAAGGAATGGACATTAGACCTGTGGAAATCTGTGCTTTGGTCTGATGAGTCCAAATTTGAGATCTTTGGTTCCAACCACCGTGTCTTTGTGCAACACAGAAAAGGTGAACGAATGGACTCTACATGCCTGGTTCCCACCGTGAAGCATGGAGGAGGAGGTGTGATGGTGTGGGGGTGCTACACTGTTGGGGATTTATTCAAAATTGAAGGAATGCTGAACCAGCATGGTTACCACAGCATCTTGCAGCGGCATGCTATTCCATCCGGTTTGCGTTTAGGTAGACCATCATTTATTTTTCAACAGGACAATGACCCCAAACACACCTCCAGACTGTGTAAGGGCTATTTGACCAAGAAGGAGAGTGATGGGGTGCTACGCCAGATGACCTGGCCTCCACAGTCACCAGACCTGAACCCAATCGAGATGGTTTGGGGTGAGCTGGACCGCAGAGTGAAGGCAAAAGGACCAACAAGTGCTAAGCATCTCTGGGAACTCCTTCAAGACTGTTGGAAGACCATTTCAGGTGACTACCTCTTGAAGCTCATCAAGAGAATGCCAAGAGTGTGCAAAGCAGTAATCAAAGCAAAAGGTGGCTACTTTGAAGAACCTAGAATATAAGACATATTTTCAGTTTCACACTTTTTTGTTAAGTATATAATTCCACATGTGTTAATTCATAGTTTTGATGCCTTCAGTGTGAATCTACAATTTTTATAGTCATGAAAATACAGAAAACTCTTGGAATGAGAAGGTGTGTCCAAACTTTTGGTCTGTACTGTATATATAATGTATGTATACATTACTAGTCTGAATCTATGACTACATGCATGTAAGGCTTGTTGATTAAGAGGTCACACAAAAAAAACAAAAAACAAAACAAAAACAAACACACACCACACATATACAAATACATACTCACCAAGTATCCAAATTCAATAGTTGAGATTTTTGCTTGCAAAATGGACCAAAGACCCCAAAAGAAATGTGAAGCCAAAGCAAATCTAAAGAGAATTAACAAGCTGAATCAACCAATGAAAAGGCTTAAATTATTGTGTTACCTAGTCAGCTTTGATCTAAGACACTCAACCAACTTGAACCCTACATATTGTACAGTTCTGCGGAATATGTTGGCGCTATATAAATAAAATGTATTATTATTATTAAAAGTTGCAGTTTTTGTGCACAAATTGCAGCCAGAAAACTGGTGTACTTGGTATAATAAATATGTCCCGCTAATCCTACAAAGATTTTAAATGTGAGAAGATGCAGTTCAAGGAGTACCAGACAGGTAGATGGACATGTTCAAAAGAAAATCTTTCTTACCGGTTCACCTCAATAACCATGGCAGCTTCCTGAACACACCGCTCCTCCTCTTCAAGCTCTGGACAAATCTCCAACAGGTAAGATCGGAAGAAATGAAGCTAAGAAGACATTAAAAAGAGAAAATAAATAACTGAAGAAAATCATAATGGTCTAAAATAAAGTTTTGGTGACAGAGTGCTCCAAGTGCTAAGCATAAACAGCTAAACAGACCTGTAGCTGCCTACAAGCACCACTGGGGGGCGCAGGGTTACTTGATGCATATTTTTGACATATTCATGCTCCAAGTAAAAAAAAGCTGTACAGACACAGACCTGTTCAAAAGTTTGGGGTCACCCAGACAATTTTGTATTTTCCATGAAAACTCACACTTTTTATCAAATGAGTTGCAAAATGAATAGAAAATATAGTCAAGGCATTGACAAGGTTAGAAATAATGATTTTTATTTTAAATAATTTTCTCCTTCAAACTTTGCTTTCGTCAAAGAATGCTCCATTTGCAGCAATTACAGCATCGCAGACCTTTTGCATTCTAGATGAGGTCATCTGGAAAAATTTCACCCCATCCTTCCAGAAGCCCCTCCCACAAGTTGGATTGGCTTGATGGGCACTTTTTGCGTACCATACGGTCAAGCTGCTCCCACAGCAGCTCAATGGGGTTGAGATCTGGTGACTGCGCTGGCCACTCCATTACAGATAGAATGCCTGCTTCTTCCCTAAATAGTTCTTGCATAATTTGGAGGTGTGCTTTGGGTCATTGTCCTGTTGTAGGATGAAATTGGCTCGATTCAAGCGCTGTCCACAGGGTATGGCATGGCATTGCAAAATGGAGTGATAGCCTTTCTTATTCAAAATCCCTTTTAGCTTGTACAAATCTCCCACTTTACCAGCACCAAAGCAACCCCAGACCATCACATTACCTCCACCATGCTTGACAGATGGCGTCAGGCACTCTTCCAGCATCTTTTCAGTTGTTCTGCATCTCACAAATGTTCTTCTGTGTGATCCAAACACCTCAAACTTCGATTCGTCTGTCCATAACACTTTTTTCCAATCTTCCTCTGTCCAATATCATACGATACAATCGTATTTACTCCGACAAAGCAGACCTGGACAAGCACCTCCAGGATCTGAGGACGAAATTTCTCCGATTGGGATACAAACCAAAAGTGACAGACAACCAATTAAACAAAGCAGCAGCCATTAACAGAGACAGTCTGCTCACATATAAAGAAACCCGGAAAGAAGCCCGAGTGCCCCGAGTTGTCACCTACAACCCACAGCTGGAGATCCTACGAAGGATTGCCAAGGATCTCCAACCTGTGCTACATAGGGACAACAGACTTAAGGACGTATTTCCAGTCCCCCCACTTCTTTCCTTTCGACAACCACCAAACCTGAGGCGTATTATTGTCCGGAGTGCCCTGAAGGCCCCAACTGAAAATGGCACCTCACTTGCCTGCAAAACAGGTGCATGACCTGCAAGCACATCCACACCGCTGACAGTGTACCTATCCCACAGTCACAACAGGTGCACAGAATTAGGGGGACATTTTCCTGCAGGTCTTCCAATGTAGTGTACCTCATAATGTGTGTGCAATGTCCCACCACAGGCCTCTATGTGGGGGAAACAGGGCAGAGACTCAGTCAGCGAATGAACTCACAGAGATCCAACATTAACAGCAGAACCGATCTCCCAGTGGCCGCACATTTCTCCAGAGAAGCCCACTCTATTGAAGATTTGCGGGTTGTGGTTTTAATGGGACATTTTAAGACGCAGAATAAGAGGAAACAATGGGAGTACAAGTTAATGCAAAAATATCAAATTCTGCAATTTGGACTTAATATTCATGCCAGCTTCATGTCACACTATGTATGACTTGTGAGGGTCACAAATCACCACCTCATTACAGATAGATAACAGATCCCTCTGTCACACATCACAAATTTTAGACTATTTATTTCCTGACCTGTCATAAATAACTTCTCTACGTATATTGCATTTTGTTAGTCCAAGAATCCTTTTGAAGATCCATGCCTTGTGTATGTATAAATAAGGTGAATTTTCAAGTTCTTGTATAACACCATGTCTGATGAAGGGATCTAGACTTCCGAAAGCTTACTTATCAAATATACTCAGTTACCCTCTAAAAGGTATCGCCTGATTTCTTCACTCTTCCACTACTTTCTATGGCTAACACAGTACAACATTATACCTCTGTCCAATGTCTGTGTTCTTTTGCCCATATTAATCTTTTCCTTTTATTAGCCAGTCTCAGATATGGCTTTTTCTTGGTCACTCTGCCCTGAAGGCCAGCATCCCTGAGTCGCCTCTTCACTGTAGACGTTGACACTGGCATTTTGCGGGTACTATTTAATGAAGCTGCCAGTTGAGGACCTGTGAGGCGTTGATTTCTAGAAACTAGAGACTCTAATGTACTTGTCTTGTTGCTCAGTTGTGCAGCGGGGCCTTCCACTTCTCTTTCTACTCTGGTTAGAGCCTGTTTGTGCTGTCCTCTGAAGGGAGTAGTACACACCGTTGTAGGAAATCTTCAGATTCTTGGCAATTTCTCGCATGGAATAGCCTTCTTTTCTAAGAACAAGTCGAGTTTCACATGAAAGTTCTCTTTTTCTGGCCATTTTGAGAGTTTAATCGAACCAACAAATGTAATGATTCTCAACTAGCTCAAAGGAAGGCCAGTTTTATAGCTTCTCTAACCAGCAAAACTGTTTTCAGCTATGCTAACATACTTGCACAAGGGTTTGCAAGGGTTTTCTAAACATCCATTAGCCTTCTTACACAGTTAGCAAACACAATGTACCATTAGAACACTGGAGTGATGGTTGCTGGAAATGGGCCTCTACACACCTAAGTAGATACTGCATTAAAAACCAGAAGTTTGCAGCTAGAATAGTCATTTACCACATTAACAATGTATAGATTGTATTTCTGATTCATTTAATGTTATCTTCATTGAAAAAAAAAAAAAAAACTGTGCTTTTCTTTCAAAAATAAGGAAATTTCTAAGTGGCCCTAAACTTTTGAACGGTAGTGCGTGTGTATGTTATATATATATATATATATATATTTATATATTATATTATATATATATTAGATACACATACATACACACACAAAACTTCCCTCTTAGATGCAATGTTTCTAAGGGAGAAAAGTTACATACTTCAAGCATACCTCCAATTACAACTCAAATGAATAGAGCATTTAATTAAAAGAAACTTTGTAATATATCTTATTAAGGGGATGTTTCCTTCACCACTTATTAAACAGTACTTCTGCTCTTTATCTTCAGTCTGCTTGTTTACATTATATTCAGCCACACACATACAACAGTGAGTGACATTTTCCTGGTTAATTGCTTTATTGCCTCATTCTCTGCACTTCCAGCCTCTTATCTACAACCTAGTAGTATTAAAAACACTTGAACAGGGGTCATGTGCACAAGGCCAGACTGCTTAAATTACAGGGAACCGTACATTAAGAATATACAATGACACCTTTGAAACAATCAACCAAAATTTATTTGAAAAATGCTCTCCTAGGGAGTTGGTCTCAACAAGAAATGACCAGTATGATTAAAATATGGTTGAACTGAAAATCTGCAACTGGAAATCTAGTCTGAATAAGAGGGGGTCTTCTCTTAAGTGGGTATATTTTGTAGAGGTTTCACTGTAATTCCATGTCATGAAGAGGCATCTTTAAATGTGATGGCACCTGGTGCCATCCAAGAAATAGTGTGTTTATGCAAAATGTTGTGAAGGCTGCTTGAAAACATGTTTCCATTTACTACTTAGTAGGGTACCTGCTGCTCCCTTGTCGGGTAGTCACACAATTGCGCTTTGTAGAATGGCCACTCATCATGATGGTAGTTATATACCCACTCACAGAAGTGATTGCCCATGTCAAATCCTCTGTGGGGACAAGAAGAAATTAGCGCTAAGTATACCATGAAGAGAAAAAAAAAAAAAGACAGACAAAAGAAATACATGTAAGGAACTAAACTACAGCAAGGGTGTGTGTATAAGGAGGGAAAAACACTCTGTGCTTCTGGCACCAGATGAAATATCTCACATTTTTCCATACTGTAACCAAGGTGGATAACAAACATAACAGACTTACTCTTGGCTAAAAGCAGCACTACCAATAGCGTTACAGTCACTGCTGAACATTCCAAGCCGAGATTTAAAAAAAAATAAATAAATAAAATTTATATCTATCTCTATATATTATAGATATATCTCTATATCTATATAGAAACAGACAATAGAACACACACATAATACAATAGGTTGTACCTACAGGTAATGCATTGTTAGAAACATTATTGACTCCACTCTACTTCATGGTCCTGCAGCCAGAATTGGTGAATTGAGAGAGCCGAGCAGCCCCCGCTGTGCTCTGCAAGGCTAATCATTTGGACGCCGGGGGGGCGGTCATTTCTATTCCTGTAGAACCCCTTTAAACTAAAATGCTGAAATGTTGCACTCTGACCACTAAGCATAAAATAGGCTAACACTTAAGGTCTTGTAGAGATCACTTCTCAGACATCTAGCAGTAATTACAAGCAATATTACAAAGAAAATTATTTGTCAGGTGAAATGGTTAATAAAAACAAACACTTGCACCACTTTTTATGGCTTCATTTTACAGCATCCACTGTGCAAAAAAAACAAAAAAACAAAACACACGACATGTTAAATTTTATTTAGTGAGTCAATCTAAGGACAGCAATACAAAAATTTATATTGTCATTGTTTACTATGCAAAAAATTGCTTTGGCCCATCATACTCTTGACACCCATAACCTTCTTTAACATTTCAACTAAAGAGCTGCGTGAGGCTTATTTCTTGCGGTGACAGATGTAGACTTTTTATATATCATTTTCTGGAGTGTATGGTATGACTACCTCTTTTTATTACATTTTGTATGGGATGGGAGCAAGGCGACTACAAAAAAGTTGATTCAGAGATTGTGATTTTTTTTTTTCACCCTTGTGGTGTTCACTATGTGGGATGGCTTTTATATTTTAATAACTTTGACATTTTCAGACCTGGCAATACCCAATATGTAAATTTTTTTTAAATTGTTCAGCTAGTTTTACATGCAAAATGGGACAAGTGAAGGAGTTTTAAAAATTTAAGAAAAATTTATTATCACCCTAGGTATTTCATTGGATTTGTTCACATGGAGGAATATTTCAGATTCTGCCTCAAAATCAGCTCCAAATTTTGCCTGAAACCAGCTTCCATTCATTTCAATGGGAGTCAGATGCTGATTTTTCCTCAGATCTCAGATGTTCCTAGCTATCCTCAGATAGCAGATTTTTTCAGCTAGCCGAAAAATAAGCATCATGCTCGATCTTCAGGCAGATGGCGCCTGAGAACTCCTATTGAAGTGAATGGGAGGCAGAAAATACCACCTGGCAGGTATGGAATTTGGACAAGCGAAGAAATCAGTTTCAAATTCCTGAAGCTTATTTTTTCAGCTGGAAAAATTTCCTCCATGTGAACTGCATATAGGATTGTTTGACTGCTTGCCCAAAACACTGTACTACTGAAGTTTTGCAATGTATTGTCCATTGAACAAAACTATATTGAAATCTGTCTTAGGTCTGGGGGTCTTCACTAGTCCACGCCATGGCTAGGGAGGGTGGGTAGGGATTTCCCATAAATGTAGCTGCTGACAGATGTCTGCTCACTCCATACACTTGCCCAACATTATGACGTAACACATAAGGGATTAGAGGGGTTTATTAGATTAAAAAAATATCTTGTCCATAGGCTATGTTTGGAGTTGAACCACATTCCTTTGATTGGAACTGAGCTGCAAACAAAGTTCTGTCTATGAATCCAGCATAATCAAGCAAGCCCCACAGATATGTTAAGGTCACTTCAATCAAACTGTGCATTCCTCTCATGAGATATTGCCATTTATGTCAATATACAAATGAGATCTTTGGAGCAATAAGGGTTATGGCGGCAGACTCCCATTAATAGCAGATCTACTATATTTCCCAACTCTCTCTCTCGAGAAGAAGAAAAGGGTATGCCAACCCATCTCACACCAGCAGTGAGGAAAGTATGCCACACATGCATGGAGAGAGCCACGCATGTGTAGCATGGTTTACTACAATTTCAGCTGCAAAAAGTAGGTCAGTAACCCAAGTTCAAAATAGATGAGTTCCAATTCTATCCTGTCAATATCCCATATGGTAAAACCCCTTTTAAGTGAATTGGTACCCTTATTAGTTAATGCTATTGTATGTTAAACTCCTAGTTCTTGAGGTGGTGTAAGAAATCATAAGTGTTCTAATCTCCAGTCCTATCCGAGCTTGTTATTAACAGTTTTAGTGCAGATGTGTTTTTAGAGAAGGTCCCAAGCAAACACTTCTTTATGCCCCAATATGTAACATGGAAAGAGGTTCTTTAATGTCGATAACCCCTTATGAAACATTTGCGTAAACAAGCTTATACTACATTGCCTCACCTGTAATTGTAGCTGCTGTACTCAAAGTCAATGAGCATCAGTTTATCTGATGGATGGGCGGTACGAGATGACAGAAGCAGAATATTCCCTATAAGAGATAGACAAGTCACTTAGATTTTGTTATGGTTACTGTAAGGAATATGCTTCCTCTTGAAACATATATCCCCAAACAACATTTAGAAGATTTCCAAAAATATATAGTAGGTGCTCACAAGCTTACAGTACATACCCCAGACAGTATTTATAAACTCAGTAACATTTTGAGGTCATTACTGTTGGGAATATTTGTGAACTCTTAGGATATCCATTTATATCTAGAAAATCTGGTGGGAATTCAGTAACCTTATTAATAGAAGACTGACAGAGTGGAATGCCTATGCGCATAATGTATTCGATCACGGTAATAGCAATTGTGGTTTTGTTCATTTATAGGTTTATTTATATGCTAAACGGGAAAAACCATGCAGTTTCAACTTTTCCTATATTTAAAAACATTTTTTATATAGTCCCTCTAAAGAACATGCAATTACACAGTCACTTTTACAATACTTCAGTATTGCATTAAATAGAGCCTGCAAAGTCTTCCTATTAAGCCCTGCTAGCAACCACCATGTATAAAACTGGCTGAGCTACTGAGCCCATGCCATACACTCTCTGTAGGTCTGATGCATTGGTACATAAAAAAGGTACATAAACCTTAGTTTACAAGACATCCTTGTGCATTTCTTCAAGGCTATACTGACTTTGCATGAAGCAAGGGGAGCGCAAAGCGTCAAAGCAAAAATAGTTTCACTTCACAAATTACGGAAAGATATCCAAGGATTTGAATACAAATTGGTTCTGTTCAAAGCCTGGTCAAGACGTGGAAAACAGTGGATTCTCTTAATACCAAGAGATAGTCAGATACACCAAGAGTTTATAACCCAAATCAAAATCACGATTAATTGGATATTTTAACTCTATTTCTATTAATGAATGATTATTTTAGGACAGTCCCCTATTTATATGCCATGTCATACCACTGAATTTTGGTTTCAGTTATTCACATATCAGCAATCCAAATTGGATACTCTACAGTTAGTCACATAACCTTTGGCTAATGGCAGTATGAGACAGGGTTGAATGGATGCAAAATAATCAATGTGAACAAGTTAACAACAATTAATTGAACAGACGTTAGATCTCAGTTATTTTTCAATTAATTGCCCAGCCCTACATCAGCCATCACCTAGAAAGCCTCAATACAGGAACAAAATGATTTGGCTTTTTGAGACCAAAATTAAACTGTATGGTCACAAATTGTAAAATTATTTTTGAAGAGGTCTAGGAAAAATATGGGTATTCCCATCTTTGCATTTATAGCTAATACACATCTGGGAACTGCATCTATTCCAAGAAAAGGGCCCTAATTCATGGCTGCAAGTGAATAATTCTAACTTGAATAGATTATCTGCCATGGATACACTTTTATAGAATTTAGGACCCAGTAAAACTAGAAGCAGATAATTAAGGAAAGGAAAAGAAAGAAGGGACAAAAGAAGGCTGTGAGGCAAGAACCTAATATGTAAAATTTAACCCCTTTCCATTGCAGGCATTTTTTTACCAAAACCATAAGTCTTAACTACTCAAATGGCTCTGTGCACAGAAAATTAATTATTGCGGGACAAATTGTACCTCATGGTAGTACTATGTAATATTTTGTACCATACACTGAGAAGCTTGAAAAAGAAGAAAAAAAAAAAAAAATTCAGAATGGGGTGGCATTGGAGAAAAACTGCATTTATGCAACTTTTCTTAAGGGGCTTAGTAGGCATGTCATCTGTATTCTATGGGTAAGTATGATTCCAGGAATAAAAATTTATATGGTTTATTTTCGCTTCACATTTTAACTCCTAAAAAAAAAAAAAAAAAAAAAATTCTTGGAGTCACCATATTCTGACTTCCGTAAGCTTTTTTATATTACCATGTATGGGGCCATACAAAGCAAAATTCTTTTGCAGGGCTAGATGTATTTTTTTCTATTTATACCATTTTAGGGGAATGTCTGATGTTCTGACCGTTTGTTTTTTTTTTATCCAAAATTTTATGAGGCGCGAAACAGCGAAAAAAATTATGGTTTGGCTCTTGATTTTTCCCCCCGTGTTCTAGGGAAAAGTGGGTGAGGATATAGATTTTTTTTTTTTTTTTTAAACTTCTTTTTAAACCCCCTAGGATCTACAATAATAATAATAATAATAATAATAATAATAATAATAATAGTCCTTTAATAGTCCCACAATGGGGAAATTCAGTGTGTTACAGCAGCAAAGATAACATAAGATAAGCAGATACAAATACAAATACAACATGTACAGGAATGTTCCAAGGTGAGAGGCATTACATTAATAGCAGACAGACAGATAGGACGTAGCAGAGAGGGGGGGGGGATTTAACAGGCAGAGAGATATTTCAGTTCTCTGTGAGTAATGATCTCTGCTTAGGTCGGTGTTGGTTGTACAGCCTAACCGCGGTGGGGAGGAAAGACTTCCGATAGCGCTCCTTCTCACACCTAGGGTGGAGCAGTCGGTCACTGACAGTACTGCCCAGCGCAATCACAGTCTCATGCATGGGATGGGACTTCTTCTGCATGGAGTTCACCACGGACAGTATACTTCTGTCACCCACCACCTGCACTGGGTCCAGTGGGCTCCCCAGGACAGAGCTGGCCCTTCTAATCAGCTTGTCAAGTTTATTTCTGTCCCTGGTTGATATGCTGCTCCCCCAGCAGGCCACTCCAAAGAAGATGGCTGATGCCACTACCGAGTTGAAGAAAGTCCTAAGAAGTGCCCCCTGGATTCCAAAGGCTCTCAGCTTCCTAAGCAGGTAGAGCCTGCTGTGGCCCTTCCTGTACAGGGCCTCCATATGATCTGCCCAGTCCAGCTTATTATTAAGGAGCAAACCCAGGTACTTATAGGTGTTCACAATCTCGATGCCCGTCCCCAGGATGTCCACTGGTTTTGGAGGGCATCTGCCTTCACGGAAGTCCACCACCATCTCCTTGGTCTTCCCCGCGTTAATCTTCAGGTGGTTCTGGTGGCACCAGTCCACAAAAACCCAGTTCAGTTCTCTGTACTCCCTGTCATCATCATCTGTGATGAGACCCACTATTGCAGAGTCGTCAGAATACTTCTGTAGGTAGCAGCTGGATGAGTTGCACCTAAAATCAGCAGTGTACAGTGTGAAGAGGAAAGGGGCGAGAACCGTACCCTGAGGTGCCCCCATATTACAGATGACGGTACCTGACACACAGTCTTGGGCTCTCACGTATTGAGGTCGATTTGTGAGGTAGTCTAGGATCCAGTTGGAGAGGTGGTGGTCCACTCCAGCAAGGCCCAGCTTGTCTCTCAGTAACCTGGGCTGTATGGTGTTAAAAGCACTGGAGAAATCAAAGAACATTATTCTCACCGTGTTCCCTGGTTTTTCCAGGTGAGACAGAGCCCTGTGCAGAAGGTGGATGATGGCATCATCTACCCCAATGCCCGGTCGATAAGCAAACTGGAGAGGGTCCATAACGGGGCTCACTAGAGGGCGAAGATGTGTGAGAACCAATCTCTCTAAGATCTTCATCAAGTGGGATGTCAGTGCTACAGGTCTGTAGTCGTTGAGGTCCATAGGGTGAGGTTTCTTTGGAACTGGTACCACACAAGAAGATTTCCATAATTCAGGGACTATTTCCTGCCTCAGGCTCATATTATACATATATGTAATTATACCACACAGCTGGTCCCCACAAGTCTTAGCTAGCCTTGCACTGATGTCATCTGGCCCTGCGGCTTTCCTCGCCTTGATCTTTTTCATCTCCTTCCTCACCTGGGCCCATGTGAGGGTCAGACTGTGGTCAGATAAAGACGGACTTCTGGATTTACTGGTCTGTTGGGAAGTAGCCGCATGGGGTGAAGTCATTGTGGTGAGGGGAGCTGAAGGACATGCTGGGGTGGGAGGAGCTGATGTGTGATCAAATCTGTTGAAGAATAGGTTTAGTTCATTAAGCCAGTTAACATCTGCCTCAATATGGCAGACAGACTGTTTATGACCCGAAATTGACTTAAGCCCCTCCCAGACCCCCCTTATGTCTTTTCTTTCCATTTGCTTTTCCATTTTTTCCTTATAACTGGCTTTTCCTTGCGTGATTAGATGCCTCAGCTCCTTTTGTACTTCCCTCAACCCCTCCTTATCTCTTGTCCTGAATGCCATCTTTTTCTCCTTAAGTAGTGTTTTTATATCAGAGTTAATCCATGGTTTGTTGTTGGAGAAGCACCTCACCACTTTTGTGGGTACTGTGTTGTCCACACAAAAATTAATGTAGTCCGTTATGCAGTGTGTGAGTCCTTCTATATCTTCTCCATAAGAATCCTGCAGAACTTCCCATGCGGTTGTGTCAAAACAATCCCTCAGAGCCTCATCACTCTCCTCGGACCATATCCTCACTGTGCGGGCGACAGCTGGTTCTCTACGTACAAGTGGCTTGTACACAGGTCGGAGATGTACTAGGTTGTGATCCGATCTTCCCAGGGGCGGTAGGGCTGATGAGTTATATGCCTCCCTCACGTTGGCAAAGAACAAGTCCAGTGTTTTGTTGTCTCTTGTGTGGCAGGTTACATACTGTGTGAAACTGGGCAGTGTGGATGATGGAGAGGCATGGTTGAAATCGCCAGACACAAGAAGGAGGGCCTGGGGGTGCTGAGACTAACTGGCTCAGCGTGGCTTGTAGGACCTCGCAGGCAGCGTCAGCTTTCGCAGAGGGGGGGACATATGCAGCTATCACGATGACATGTGATAGTTCCCTTGGTAGATAGAAAGGTCTCATGCTCACAGCTAATAGTTCAATGTCCTTACAGCAAGTTTGCTCCTTAATCACAATGTGCCTAGAATTGCACCATCTATTATTCACAAACATTGCCAGCCCCCCTCCTTTCCTCTTACCGCTCTCCCTTGTCTTGTCTGCCCAAAGGAGTTTAAAACCATCCAAGGAGACCAGAGGGTCAGGAGTAACTTCAGTGAGCCAAGTCTCTGTAAGTAGCATCATGCTGCACACCCGAAACTCCTGCTGATGCCTGGTGAGCGCTGTTATTTCATCTATCTTGTTTGCAAGAGATCTCACAGTGCCCATAATGATGGAGGGAACAGTTGGTCGGTAACGCCTCTTTTTAATCCTCTGAAGAGTTCCTGCTCTGCAGCCCCTCCCCCGCTTTTTCTTTCTCCAGAGTTCTTGGGGGATGGGTGGGCAAATGATATGCAGCCCTGTTGTGACTCTAAGCTGCAGGAGTTTCTCTCTTGTGTAGACAAAAGAAATGTCTGCAGACACAAGAGTTCCCATTTCAGCAGAACAAAAAAAAAAAGACAGATAAAAACAAAAAAAAAGTATCACAAAGGTCCAATTCCAAGTCTTTGTTTCTTCATAGTGTAAAGTCCATTAAGTAGAGAGATAAAAAAACAGACAGAGAAAGAAAAATAAGAGAGAGAGTCTCAGAGCTGCTTAGCAGGCAGCCACTTCAGCGGCGCCATCTTGGAAAAAAAAAAAATAAAATGATAAGACTGCGCATTCAATAGGCTGTCATAACAGATCGACAACCCAAAATGGCAGCACCCATGCAGGAAACTGGTGTCTCAATAGGCTTTAAGCAAGTTAATGCCCATGATCAGGAACTGCTGTCAGTTTCTGCTGTATAATACATCGGAGATCCAGCTGCTAAGGTGGCCACTCAGCTCCTGAGCAACCGCCATATTTAAACACCCAACATCTCATATAGTGGTACAGCAGATGCCGGGAAAGGGTTAATTAATACTTTTAAAAGAAAAGCATAATATATATGACTTTTTTTTTGTTCGTTCATTTCATTTCTATGACCCCATACAGCTGTGAACAAAACTCAGGATAGGCCCTATTCCTGTCTGTTTTACAGCCCATGCACGCTGGTCTCAATGAATGGGGCTATAGAGGCATGGGGAGCACACAGATGTCATGCATGTGCCGTTCAATCACGGCTCGGCAAAACGCACACTGTTGTGTGAATTTCACTCTAAAATGTTTTGCAGGAAAGACTAATGCACAAAACAAATTCATCGTAAGGCATCTGCCGGACCACAGCCCCAATTTGGACAATGAGTGTTTCACTTCTTACAAAGCTTCTTCAGGCAGGGGCCCGACGTGGCGTAAACACTGTGGTTTGGCCACGTGTCAATTAAACCTATGAAAATGCTGGAGGTTTCCCTATAGGTAAAATGGAAGCCGGAAATCTCTGCAGACTTTCTGTGAAAAGCACTGCGGCAAAAGCCACAATGCGTTTCTGCCGCAGTCTTTCCCGCAGTGCTTTTTCGCTGCGGCTCGCTATGTGGGCCAGGTGACCAGGTGTTCTGCGTAAAACTAGTTTGATACACATTTCTACTTCTTTTAGTGAATAGACTATAACAGCATCCATAGTAGTTAATAGAAAGAACAAACTAGAGGCACCAGCAGTATATTTCTAAGCACAATGGCTACCTGGGATTTCATTGAACCCATTTAATAATATTAAAGTAACTCATGACATGGGAAAGTCATGTAAACAGAAACGCAAGGAAAGTATATTGACATAGCTGGTTCTAAAGATTTCTCAATTGGCACCATTAACCACTGTTTCAAGCATCAATCTTGTGCTTCAAAAGAAAGAGGTTTACCTAAGTATCTGAAAAATCCAGTGATCTTCCCATTTCATAGGAACAGTACCATGCAAATAACCTGTTTCAGCTAGCCACTGTACATACATTAATAATATATGCCTTAGCAACTGGATGCATGTAAATTCTATGCTACGCAAAAAAGTAGTGACAACATTTCACCTACCTTCCTGAACATCATTGTGGCAGAATACAACAGGAGATGGTGTAGACTGCAGTAGAATTCTGTAGATTGTAAAATTAGACAGAAAGAGTTAGTAAAAATATGTCTGCATGCCACAGATAAACAATTTGGCAAATCTGCACAAAACTTGTCACTGTTCCATTCATCTAAAGGGGGGCTTGCAGAAGTCTATGCACATACTGTATAATCCAGTTGACATGTATGGAATGAATTTCAAATTGCATATTACATTTGTGTGACAATGGCCTTAAATGGGGTTTGGGTTTCATGTTTTTCTTTTTTTTTGTCTTATAGCCTAACCTTTGACATCAAGAGGAACTGAGCTGCAGTAACAATGCACTGCTACTATACAGTGTTCGGAGTTATTTGCTTCTGGCTCTGGTAACTGTACAGTATGAGCATTGGATACAACCCCAAACAGCTTATCGACCATAAAAAAATAAATTTCATGAAAACCCCTTCAAAAGGGCATTTCAATGTAATGACTACTTGATGGGACTCTAAAATAATGATTGAATAACTATGAAATATGTAACAAGTAATAAGCAACAACTATACATCAAGTTATACAATATCAATAGCTGTAAAATTGTAAAAATTTTAAAAAATTTTAAATCATTTTATTTTGAAGCCGGAATTCGTACTCCACATCTCTAATCCAGGAAAAAAACAGTAGAGATTGAGAAGACAACACAATAGATGAACATACCACAAACAAAAAGTGGCATCAATACCACCAAGCAACAG
The DNA here is from genome assembly GCA_947044405.1 of Leptodactylus fallax. Classification (NCBI taxonomy): domain Eukaryota; kingdom Metazoa; phylum Chordata; class Amphibia; order Anura; family Leptodactylidae; genus Leptodactylus; species Leptodactylus fallax. The sequence goes on from CAMRHE010001217.1 coordinate 101,977, forward strand.
AAAAGTCGGAACAAGACCCTCAGATGTCAACATACAAAATCAAAGTTGCGGAGGAAGAGAAAAGCGTCTTATGAGAACCTTCAACAACTGGCCAAGAAAAGGAAGAAAGCTTTTGGTCATATAGGTCAGTTTTACATTCCTATATCCATGTAACAAGTTCTGCATCTAATAATTATACAATATAAATATTACAAGATTTATTTATTTTATTTTGAACCGGAGCTAAAGACAGTCTCTCACGTCACAGGCTTGATTTCTAGGATTCCTAGCAGACTAAAGTTTATGTTTAAGCCTACATTCACTCACATGTTGAGACTCTTCTTTTTGGAAGAGTTATTCTGTCTATTCTTCTCAGATTATGCACTTAGGTTTGAAAACCATGCTTTAATCTATAGGGAGCTACCTTCCAAAACAGGGGCAACCTCTGGCACTCCAGCTGTTTTAAAACTACAACTCCCAGCATGCATACTTGCTCCGCTGTTCTTGGAACTCCCATGGAAGTGAATGGAGCATGTTGGGAGTTGTAGTTTCATAGCAGCTAGAGTGCTGAAGGTTGCTGATCCTTGTTCCAAAAGGTGGTTCTAGGACCAAGTTCCTCTTTCACCAATGAGATCTTATTTGCATATTCCTTATCCAGAATTCTTAGCAGGGTATGCATGGCGTTATAAGTCCCTGTACTGTCTCTCCCTCATAAGACATTACCCCTTCTAATGCATTTAGTTTAATGGGTGTTAGAAATGGGGAGGATGGGTAGGGTTCCCAAATGCCAGTTATAATTACCTAATAGTTACCATTTCAGAGACTGCCTTGCCGCCACCTTGTAGCCCAGTACTGTAGCCTGCTTCCTCACTGTTTAGGCCTGCAAGAACACAGCAGGGAATCTTTGGATTGGCAAAAACTTCATAAGTATATCTGAGAGGGTAGGTGTGGGGATAAGATTCCTAAATTTCATGAATTAGGACAATTCTCAGTTTTGGACTAAATCAATGGCCTAAAATAGCCAGACTTTTCTCCTGTATTAGGTAAAATGAAGTACACAGAGCCCACTGAAATCAGTAGAACATGCAATAAATGGTTGTGCTGAGTGTCCTAGCCTAAGAGTCTCTTTTCAAAGAGGACCATCTTCCTAGTTGACAAAGGAACCCTTCAGCATAAGGGCAGAGGTTGTCTTAAGCAGGACTTATAAGAGACACTTGTTCCGTTTTCATTACATTATAATTTCATACTAATTATTATTACAGGATACCGTAAGTTTTAATAAGAAGCACTAGTTTCCCTCTACAAGTCTGACTAAAAAGTACTCACTATGCTGTAACATTAGCCTACCAATAATACCTACAGTCCCCACAAGAACATACTGGCATTCCTGTTCATGCGGTGATCCCTCATGTCACAAATCTCAATATGACTGCAGGTTCAACCAACCCTAGATGCCAGGTTCAGATGTCTGCCTGTCAAGATGATGTAGTGGTTACCAATACCGTTCCCAAGCCTGCTCTTATTACTGGACAGCAAAACTGACTATATAGTGAGAAACACAAACCTAAAGGGGTCTGACAATTCACAAATGTGCTGTAAACTGCATCATAAAAGAAGCTTGCTAACATTAGATCAGTGCCAATGTCCTCCTTTGTAAAGCTCCCCCTCTTGTTTAGTATATGGTTCTCCATTTTTCTGCATAGTGATCTGGTCCTAAATATGGTTGCTAACGGAGGGTCATGTGAAACCGTTACATAGTACTGCATGTGTGATAATTTCCTCAGATGTTTTTTTGTTTTGTTTTCTTAAATAGAGGATTCTAATGGAAGTCTTGGGTCACAAAAATCCATCAATGCCCATTATCCCTACTCCAGAATAAATTCATGGGGAATACAAGTATTTGTTAAAAGGAGAAGTGACAGGTCCACTTTAAGAAACTTTGCTCTTTCTTACTTTAGACTTTTCATTTCTTCCTCCAAGTGAAAACTCTTCAATTTGTTGAATTTTTCCACCAAATCCACTTTTGTAAAGGATAAAGATGAAATCTGAGACATGTACCTAGAAGAGAGCAATGTACACAGCGCAGTTACAAACTAGAGGAATGCTGGAGAAGTTTCACAGTACAGACTTATCTAAATTCCAATATAGAAGATACTGTACAACTGGCAAATACAATTCTTGTGCTTCCAATTCCAAAGCAGGGCAAGTGACCACTCTAAAATCTCAATGTCATGCCTCAGTGTTGTAGTTTTTTTTTACTCAATGCAGTGAGGAAGAAGCAAAATGCCACGTGTCAGCCTCACCTTAGACTACCTTAGCTGCGATAATACTGTTTGTCCATGTTACAACTGATGAAAAACAAATAACATGTTAAGATTGTTCTGCAAATATTTACTGTGACTTAAATACACTGCAATTGGATAGAGGGATTTTTGTATTCACCGTAAAATCCTTTTCTCACCGTTTTGACTGTGGGACACAGCACCATGGGTATTTAGCCAGGCTGGTATGAGACGGATACTAGGAGAAGAAAAAAAAACCTGTTGGCTCCGCCTCCGGGCTATAACCCTCTCACAGACAGTGCTTAATCAGTTGTACTGCAGCAGTAGCAGAGAGAGACCCAAAAAAAAAAAAAAAAAAAAAAAAAAAAGAGAATATGGAACCAACAGCCACCAACATCTCCTGAACCCCCAAGAGAACCAAAACTGCTCAGGCAGGAACAACAAGGGTGGGATCTGTGCATCTCAGTGAAAACGCAGAGAAAAGGATTTCACAGTGAGTACAAAAATCCCTCTCTCTCGCCTAATTCAGCCGATAGGCTTCCTTGATCGCAGACTGGATCCATTGTGAGATGGAATCCATGGAAGCAGACAAGCCCTTCCGAGGACCCTCAGGAAGGACAAACAAAGCATATGAACTTTGGAAAGAGTAGGTGCGAGACAAATAGACCTGAATTGCCCAGACAACATCCAGGCAGGGAAGAGAACGTTCACGTGGATGCTTGGGGTTTGGACAGAAGACCCCTTTGGCAGGAAGAGACCACTTTCTGCAGAAATGACTGTGGCAGACGGAGGACAATTTTATTCCTGTGGATAACCAGAAAGGAATGCTGCCCAAAAAAGGCAGCCAACTCGGAGACCCTGCGGATGGAGGTGATGGTCACCGGGATAGGTACCTTCAAGGACAGGAGGTGAAGATGGATATCATGCAAAGGCTTTAAGAGGGGAGCCTGAAGTACCTTGAAGACGAGGTTAAGATCCCACGGTTCCAAGGGTGGACGGTGGGGGGCATCACTCCCTGTAGGAAAGTCTTCATCTGAGGCCAGAAGGCCAGGATCTTCTGAAAAAGAATAGAGAGCAGAAACCTGTCCCTTAAGGGATGAAAGACCCAGACCTTGATCCAGACCAGACTGGAGGAAAGCCAGGATCCTGGGAAGAGGAAAAGAGAGCAAATGAAATTCGTTGCTCTCACATCAGCGAACGTAAGCCTTCCAAGTGTGATGGTAATTCTTAGCTGACTGGGGTTTTCAGGCCTTGAGCATGGTTTGGATAACTGGCTTTGAAAAACCACAACCCCTCAAAACCTCAGCTTCAACAGCCATACCGTTAAACTCAACTGAGGAAAGGTAGGGTGGAACTGCGGTCCTTGAGACAGAAGGTCGACCTGCAGAGGAAGAGGCCAGGAACCGCATGCAGAACCGAAGAGTGCAATGAGAATTCCTCCGAAGGCGGGGCACACTGGACCGAAGAGACAGAATCGTGGACTCCAGTAGGAGAATCTTGTCCTGGTGCGTGTCGAGGATCATGCCCAGGAATTCCATGCATTGAGAAGGCACGAGACAAGACTTTTCCTAGTTGATGAGACAGTCGAACCAGCGAAGATGTTTCAAAGTAATCTGCAAGCTGGTCAAATTGTCCGACTTGGAGGCGGCTTTCACCAGCAAGTCATCCAAGTATGGAATCACGGTGACACCTCTGGAGCGGAGGATGGCCATGAGAGATGCCATCACCTTGGTAATTACCCAGGGGGCAGAGGCCAGCCTGAAGGGGAGCGACAAACTGGAAATGTCGTGAACCTACCGCAAAACGAAGAAAGCGCTGATGGCACAGTGCGATGCAAATGTGAAGATAAGCATCTCGGACATCAATGGACGAAAGAAATTTGCTTGTCTCCAGGGATGCAACCATTGACCGCAGGGGCTCCATGCAGAACCTGCAGACACGTACAAACCTGTTGAGCCCCTTCAAGTCCAGGATGGGGAGAAGGCAGTCGTCCTTCTTGGGAATGGTGAACAGCTTGGAATAGTAGCCCCGGAAACTCTCTGAAGCGGGAATGGGGACAATGACTCCCTGCCGCTGGGGAGTGTAGACAGCCTGGAGAAAAGCGGCGCCTCCAGCAGGGGGAAAGAAGGCAAATTAAGACTGCTCCACGGGGAGGAGGACCGTGGCCTGTAGGAAGACTTCCTGGTCCTTTTGTGGGGATGGCTACTGGAGCTGGAACGGGAACTATGAGGGTGCCTGGGGAGATCCCTAGAAGCTGCCGACTGAACGGCGATCTGGGATGGCAACTGTTCCAAAGTTTCCACTACAGACTGGTTAAGTCTGGCAAGGTCACCTATAGCCTGGGTGAGAGAGACCGCCCAATCCAGGGATGGCTCAACCGAAGAGGGGCCAGGAGGTTCCTGAACTGGCCGATGTGGAAGGCAGAGAGAGCATATGGGCTCAGGCTGTCTGCATGGCAATTTTTTATTACAGTGGGCACACATAAAACGTGGCGGAACCAGAGGGCACCGAGGGACGTGTTGGCTCTTCACGGGAGGACATGGCGGAGGGAACCCAGGAAAATTAGGGGTAACCCAGGGGTTTAGCCTACCTGACCGCTGGAAGATGGCCGCTTTCTAACTGCTGCACAAAATGGCTGCACAGAGGATTGTCTGGAGCTGAGGGCACCACAGGTGCTGTGCCTCCCAGGGAGCAGAGAAAAACTGTGCTGAAAACTGTGAGGAACTGAGAGAACTGTCCCAGCACGACTGAGGAGAATGAGGCCCCTCCCCTCAGGCATTGCCACATAAAGCTTCAGGGCAGGCTGGGTGGTTACTGGGGCAGCCCCCTGGCCAATAGCATAGCTGCAGGTGCGGCCAAAAGTCAGAAAAGGCCGGGAAAGGGGTCGCCCAATTGTGGCCTAGTCCCCGATGAGACGGGGGACTCGAGTAAAATCGCGGCCGGCAACAGAACGTAACGGAGCTCCAGGAAGCCTGCGAAGGCCTCAAAAAAGGTACCGAGGGTCAGGTCTCAAGGTAGCAGAGGAACTGAGAAAAAAATCCATACTTACCCATCTTCTATCTTCTTAATACTTACCCGTCTGGTGACTTCAAGCGCCGCAGGGTCACCTTCTCGATGAACCTCCTAATGGAAATGGGGTCACCGGCAATCCGTCTGCAGACGCAGCAAGTGGGGACAGGTGACCGGTGAGGTGCTCAATTGAGCGCTGCGCCCGCAGGGGGTGGTACATGCTGAAGACCCCCTTGCACCTGAAAGAAAAAGGAAAAATAAGAGCGCTGTAAGACAGAAAGACCTGAGTCAGGTCGTGTCTGCCTTCTATGGACACTAGGTGTAACCCCTTAAGGACCAGGCCAATTTTTGTTTTTGCATTTTTGTTTTTCCCTCCCCACATTTTCATTTTTCAGTTCATAGTGTCACATGATGGCTTATTGCTTGCAAAACAAATTGTACTTTGTAATGGTACCATTCAATATGCAGTGCAATATACTGGGAAGCTGGAAAAAAAAAAATTCAGAATGAGGTGGAATTGGAGAAAAAAAAATGCATTTGCGCCAATTTCATATGGGTTTAATTTTTACGACGTTCACTGTGTAATAAAAATGACGTTACCTATAGTCTGCGGGTCAGTACAAACACAGCGATACCAAATTTATATAGTATTTGTTATGTTTTGATACCTTTTAACAAATGAAAAACTTTGCAAAATAGAAAAAAAATAAAAAATTTGTGTCGCCATATTGTGACACCTGTAACTTTTTCATATTTATATGTATGGAGCTGGGTATGGCGTCTTTTTATGCGGGACAAGATGATGTTTTTACTGATACCATTTGGGGAAAGATCTGATGGTTTGATCACTTTTTATAAATTTTTTATAGCAGGCAAAGTGTTGAAAAAAAAAACTAGTTGGCTATTTTGATTTTTTTCACCGCTACGCCGTTCACCGTATGAGAAATATTTTAATATTTTGGGCATTTTGGAACGTGGGGATACCTAATGTGTTTATGTTTACTTTTGTTTATTTACTTTTATATCTGATCTAGGGAAAGGGGGGTTGATTTGAACTTTATTTTTTTCTTTTTACTTTTATGATCAGACCTTCCTGGGCACCTTGAAACCTAGGAGGTCTGATCGCTCATACTATTCACTGCAATACTACTGTAATGCAGTGAATAGCAAAATACCTACCTCTCTATTACACGTTGCCCCTGGGAGCGTGTAATAGATCTAATGCAATGACAAGCCTGGGAGTCTTCAATCAGCTCTCGGCTTTCATGGCAACTGATCACCGCCCTCTGATGACGTTTAGGAGGGAGGCGATCGATGAAAAATGGCGACGCCTGCGCAGTTTAGACACCGCGGTCTAAAGGGTTAACAGCTGTAATCATTGCAGGCACCGATCAATGCTGTTAGTGGGAGGTCCTGACTATTATACAGCTGGCATCCGCCCTGTATGGAGAGAGCTCAGCTCTAGAGCTCTCTCCATACATCCCCATGCGACGCATGACGTACCATTACATTCTGTGTCTCTAAGGGGTTAAACTGATCAAGCACAGTGTGTGTGAGATGGGTATAGCCCAGAGGCAGAGCCAACAGGTTTTTTCTTCTCCTAGTGTCAGTCTCGGTGCTGTGTACCCAGTGAATTAGGCGAGAGATCCTGCAATGCAATATGACCACCGTTTACAAGTCAAATAAAAAATGAAGGCGAAAAATGAAAAAAAAACTTACTTATCCATAGTATTAAATAGCCACACTGGTTCCTTGTTGAATGGCATCTCCATCATGTGGAATCTGGCCATTTTCACTGCAATCTCACTAGAAATTTCAGGAACACTAAGTTCTGAAGTCACCAGTCTACGGCTCTGTGCAAGGGAATAGGATGAAGAAAAATATAAAAGGGAACAGATATCCAGAGCTTTATTCAGGAAGGTGGGCTGTCCAATTTTGGGGAAAACAATATCTTGGTCATTTCTGTTACTCCCATAGAGTTCGGAGCACAATCCCATCAACATGCATAGCCAGCTCTGTCAAAGTTTCTCCTCCTTATAAAATATTTTAGAACAGTGTGATGTGCTGCCTATTACTGTATCATTTTTAGGAATCCTGGGCATAAACTGGTGCCAGAATTGATCTCATACTTTTCTATGGACACTGTGCTGGTCAGAAATATCTTTCACAATGCATTTCTTTCTCGCTATTTTAGGCTATGGAAGTCACAAAGTACACAAGAATGTTAATCACCCGTGTCCCGCTCAGGCATAAAATAACTGGCTGTACACAAATGATATGTATGAACCTATCCTTTCATGATTACAGGCTAAGGCTCCATTTCCATCATGTTTAAGCTTCTTTATAGCATATACTGGGATGTGTACATAAAACACATGGCTCTGGTGGCAACTGTTGAGTTTTATTTAAAAAAAATAAATAAAAAAAATTGAGACTTTCCTTTTATCTCAATAATGGCACACCATGGACACATTTTACATGTAAGTCAGGAGTTTTCTCTGCATGCATGCTAAATGTATATCACAGATGTGATGGAAGCTCAGCATGACTTGTATCTAATATTAAGGTCAAATTCAGACAATTTTTTTTTTTTTTTTTTTTTAATACAGTACGATTGATTTCAAGTCTGTCCTTTCCGCTCACCGGAATGTATTCTTCCAGACGACCTTGTGGAAAAACACCATACAAACGTGGACCCAATGATCGCTCAGCAAGGATTGCAAACATTACGCTCTCCAGAACAATAGAGTCCACACCCTGCAAAATGTAAAGAAACATGAAGTCCATATAATTGTCATCAATACAGTGCATCCACAGCACCCGAGAGGTAAACAACATGAATTCCCATGATCATTTGTATTTATATAGAGCTAATAGAATACACATTGCTGTAATGTATAAGAACTATAAATACTTCATTCAAGTTACCTGCAGGATGGCTCCATAAATCCTGAGCAGCACTTGTCTTGGCTCTGTGGATTCAGCTTGTACAGTGTCTGTAAGACTGCACTTATACAACAGGTTACTGAGACCACCACTAAAATGCAAAAGTAGTACAATGGTTAACAAGACACAGATGTTTGAAGTACCCCCTATTGAAATCCAACCAAGTTTACTGACAGCCTGATGTAGGCACAAGCATTCTGCCAGGCCCGGGAGATTTGCTAATGCTATTGGGTCTCTTGGAGGCCACCCCACACAACAGCTTCCCTCAGTGACCCCACTTTTAGTGTAACTTCTCACCTCAGTAACCCCATTTGTAGTGTAATGGTCCCTTTCAGCGCGCCCACACATAGTAATTTCCAGGGAGTGAGCGGTGAGATGGATTCAATACTCACCACTCTACTCCATGTTTCTTCTCTGTTCCAGGGTCTGATATGACATCCACACTTGGCACCTGGAGCAGAGTAGTGAGTAGTGAAACCCACACCATTTGCACCACAAAAATCCAATGAGCACTTCCATCAGTACATATGGACACACTCATTGCGCTTCTAAAGTGCTGGGACAGCCTACTAATGATGGCAGGTTGCCTAGAGTTAAAATAAGATGGTGCCCCTGGACATGAACTAGAATTCATCCTTACGGATTGGGTGGAGGTGTTCTTAGCCACCTCATGCAGCCCTGGATTGCATAACTGGTTTATGCGTAGCACAGGCTGAGAGCCCCCAATGTAGATTAAAGCAGAATGACAAACTGTTCCAGCATTGAACCCCCTTGCCCTCTTATGTCATGCTAGTAAAATGTTAGACTTCATACTTTCCACCTAATCCATTACCCTCAACTGGTAACCTGGTACCCAAAGTCCCCGGCGCTTCGTTGTCCCAGGCTGCTAGTTCAGCGGCGCCCCCGGAGCTTATTCCAGAATAAGCCCTAACCACACAAGACTGAGGCCAATCAGCGTCACAGGTGACATATGTTAGGGACATCTGAGTCCTTTCCTTAGACCGCTGACTGGTCTCAGCGGTCACTTGAGGCGAAGACTTCTGCGGGAACAAACCCCACTGCACTGCTGCACCAAACAGCAGCCTGGGACAGCGGTGCCCTAGGGGACAGGCGAGAATGTTTAGTTTTGTTTTTTTCACCTTCCACAGCAACCCCTTTAAGAAAAACATAAGCAATAATTTCTAAAGAAAATATTTTGGAAATAAAAAAAGGTTATACTTCATGGCTTCACATCCACAAGTACTATATCCTGTCATGGTTATCCATGCTAAATATGGTATTTTTTTATATTGGCAGGTACATACTCTGTTTATGGTGGTTAGAAATCTCTATTTCCTTTTCATGAGTATGGTACTATGTAGAAATATTAAATTCAATCCAATTAAAAAGAAAGTAGAAAAGTAAACTATAAGGGCAGTACAATGTTTGTGCCCAGAGTGCATGTATGAGAAGATGTATTATCTTTGTACATACACTTTTCCAGAGACATGGGATTACGTCCTGAACATGTGCTCGGACATATATCCTAGTAATAAACAGGCTGACTTGCAGTTAGCTGCTGGATGACATTTTCAGCAGATTCACAATTTCCTGATGACCTTGCAGCTACGATTCATGGAACTGTAGGGGAACACGAGATAAAAGGACGTAATGGAAAACCTCAGACAGCCGGTCACAACAATATGAGGACAAGAGGTATCATGTGAAAGAAAGTTCTACAAATGTGCCTCCACCAATAAATACCATATATCATAGATAAATACACAAGTATACAGTTTAAAGAGGTTTTCCAAGATAATATATTTAAACCCCCCCCCCCCAAAAAAAAAAAAAAGTTATTTTGAGGAAGGTGAAAAAAAAAACAAAAAAAACAAAACAAAAACACAAAACAAACAACATACTCACCTGTTCCTGGTTCTCCAGTGTCTCCCAGCATGGTCCAGTCCAGCTGCTCCCTTGTTACTGTGACATTACCTCTCTGGCCAATCAGCAGCCTAAGGAATGGACACGGGACGTCACAGGTAGTGACGTCCCGTGTCCTTCGCTGAGGCCGCTGATTGGCCTCACATGCGGCGGGGATATATATTCATGTGCAAGACCATTATTGATATACTGCTGTAAAATACATCCTTGTAATACCACAAGTTGTTACAAAAAGGCATATATTGCAAAAAACAACCAAAGTATAGCTTGGTTATTATGCTATACTATGGCTCTTTATTATCATGTGTACCTTTTTGTACATAACTTGTTGTGTTACAGCAATGTATCTTGCCTCTAAACTTTATCTACACACACATTTGTAGTACTATAAATTGTAAAACTGTATATTACATGCATTAATTGTTATATTTTGAGCTAGCCATGACCTTCTGCTCACCAGTCTTTTTATTTGGATTAGCTGCATTTATTTAGAACAAAGATTTGTGTATTTATCTATGAGATGTGGTATTTATTGTGCATTTATTCGTGGTGGAACACTTGTAGGTCTTTTAGTGGCGTGGTTGGTGCGCCCTATTAAAACGGTGGGAATTTTCTGGGAAACTGTAGGGTTAGGCAGGGTTCACACTACTGTTGGAGTCCGTTATGAAGGTGTCCGTTAAAAAAAAACAAAAAAAAAAAAACGACACATCATAACGGACACTAACTGATGTTAATGTGTCCGTTTTTTTAACTGATCCAATAAATGGTTCAGTTTAAAAAACGGACACATTAGCATCAGTTAGTGTCCGTTAGCATCAGTTAGTGTCAATTTTTTAACACCGTCCGTTTTTTTTTTTTGGTTTGTTTCTCCTTTCTGAGCATGTGCAGGAAAAAAACGGACATAAAATAACGGACAGTAACTGATGGCTATCAGTTACTGTCCGTTACCCATAGACTTCAATGTTAAAAAAATAACGAACACTTGCTGTCCGTCAAGAATCCGTTTTTTTTCAAACGGACAAAAAGTCCTGCATGTAGGATTTTTTGTCCGCGAAAAAAAAACGGACTTCTGACGGATTTGGTGTAAACGGACACAATATAAAAACCCATTGAAATGAATGGAAATTTTAACGGATTTCTGACGGTTCAGCTAGTGTCTGATGCTAAAATCTTGTAACGGACAATACTGATGGTCACCAATGGTAGTGTGAACGCCCCCTTACAGTATCATGTGATAGCAAGGTGGCTCTATATCAAGGGTCTCAGATGCGCAGCCCCCCAATGCCATCATCTGCAGACCGCAGCCTTCTCCAGCTGGATCGGCAGAACCAGAGAGAAAAGAAGTCCAGCCAGGCACTAAATCTTTAGGACACTGTAGGGCACATTATGCCTGCAGCTTACAGGTTCTGGTCAGCTTAATAGTTACCTCTCGGCTCCTTCTAGCTCTGGGTGCATTTAAAGGGGTTTTCCTCGATATTTTAGTATTGCGGGAGCAGACAGAGGAAGGTAAAAAAACAAAAAACAAAAAAAACACGCTTACTTGTCCCCGGAGTCCCAAGCCGCTGTCTGGTGCCCCAGGGCTTTCTCCACTGCACGTGACCGCTGAGATCAATCAGCGGTTTAAGGAAAGGACACAGGATGTCACTTGCAGAGGTTACAGAGGTGACATCCCAGTTCTTCCTTTCTTTAGTTACGTGTGGTGAGGACTTGAGGCGCTATAGAGATCAGAGAGCAGCGTGGGACACAGGAGCACTGGGGAAAGGGGAGTATGTTTTTTGGGGGGTTTTTTATTATTATTTTTCACCTTCCCTGGCCTCCAGGCACAATACTAAAATGTCGTGGACAACCCATTTAAGTCACAGCAGTGCGCCTAGAGCAGGGGATGAGAGTGCCCCTGGGAGCAGTTAGGTACAGGTAGGAACCATTAAAGTTTTATAAAGTTTAATTATTAAAATGTATTCATTAAACTGTGTGGGGAAACTACTAGTGGAAATTAAACGGTACAAAAACATTGGAAGAAATGCAGCTCGTCAAGTTTACATTTTTTCTACGTGCAGCCCATTTGCCTGGACAAGTTTGGGACCCCTAATCTATACCATGGGTGCACACTATATCACTTCCAAGGGCTGCAAAAAAACCCCCAAAGATTAGGGTGGGCACGCCGCCACCTCTCGGCCTCATGAGCAGGCTCTGATAAAACCTCTGGTAAAAAAATAAATAAATAAAAATATTCCCGTATAAGACATGTATAGCATATCAATAGTTTATACCATAAATGTCTGGTATGCAGTCTATATGTGGGACTCTCACGTATTGGGAGAATGGGCTCAGAACTCCATAGAAGAGCAGAGCTGCATGCTTTACACCGCTGAACTGCAGTCTACAATCAAACACTTGGCACATGGGACCCTATATAACTGCTATTTATCTATCTCATGTTAGTTAATAAGAGGTGACTGGGGCCATCTCCAGGGTACAATAGGGCAAGATAGGAAACTGAGCATATAACACATGACTGATTTATAATCTGTAAACTTTGTACGTGAGGTTTCTGCCAGACCTTATAACGTACAAAGTAGAAACCACCAGATAAAGCACCAGCCCCACTGTACTAAGGTTGGCAGAGACAGAAAAGGACATAAGTGTAGAGACTGGAAGTAATTCCCCAATTGCTGGTGTACCTGTTAGATACCTAAATTTACCATAAGCTTTCCAGGAGCAGCTCTCATACAAATCATTCTAACACCAGACAATTTGATGCCTCCCTAAGTACTAACCACAGGCACTGTATGAGGAGACCTTTGTACGTACACTTTTTCAGTGACATGGGATTATATCTTTGCATATCTATTAGTGTATTTAATCTGTATGGAGAAGGTCTATGTAAAATCCATCCCATACAACGGTAGGAGTTGTTTCTGCAGCATGGGCAGCTGTGCCCACCAGGATCATGTACAGGGTGCGGTGCGCACAAGATTGTGTATACTGTAAAGGTATGTCTGATACCACCAGGGAAAAACTGCATCAAATAGTGTGTTCTTTATCTGAAAGTCATAGCACAATTGCCAATGTGATGTAGATTTCACTCTATACATTGCAAAGGCTGAAATCCAAGGAGAAAAGTCTGTGACATAAAGTGACATACTCCAGATTTAGAATGCACACTGCAGGTGAGTTGTATGGCAAATGTTTCTGTATCGTGTGGATGAGATTTTGTAGTGTCTCATTCATTCTACTTGCACTGTAATGCACTGCAGATTGTCTAAAGAATTCCACAAGGAAAATCAGAGAATGCACTACGCTAGGTGTAAACATACCCTAAACCTCTGTTCACACTAGCATTGTGCCTTCCAGCTAGCCATAACAGCTATGCCAGATCTGTTCTCAACTGGTTACCAGTGAATCCCAGCAGATCCCATTAAAGGGTTTATCTAATGAACACAACCCCTGTCCATATGTTCTATAAGGGCAAATGGACAACAGATGGGGCATACCAACTCAGGATTCCCCCTATGAACCAAGGACACTCTATGAGAGCGTATCCTATGCTGTCAGACTAGGGCCATCCTTGAATTATATGGACAGGTAGACCCCTATTAACACAAGAGTAAACATAGACAGAACCTGGATGTAATTCTACATCTGATATGTCTGACTGGCAGCAGCTTCCCCCAGCACGTCAGCAGATTGCCAATCAACCAATCATGGCGACAGCACCATCCTAAAAGGGGTTGGCTCTCATGAGAGATTCCTCAAGATTTCAGTATTTCTTATTACATGAAGAACAGTGTTGCAAACTATACTGCAGCTATCATCAAAAATACCAATAAGGGTGCAAGGGGATCATGTAGTGGAAGCCACAGACAACGGCACCGCACCTCCACAAGGTCACCAATTTACACAGTATGATTGTGCAATTATGGTCCGCCACATGCAAAAACCACTATGTGAGCATTCACCCTAGGCCTGTCAGACTGATAACACAAGTGTGAACAGGACCTAAGGCTGAAATTCTCTAGCAGGCACCACTTTATCCTATAGTATAACCTAGTTCATAGACAAGTCCCTTGGAGATATACCAGGCTTCTCCTCATCCCTGGTCTGCCCCCAAGTAACCATGTGTACTGTATGCTCTGGGTAGTTACCTGACCACAGACACCCTCATCTGCTCCGGCCTGATGCTCCTCCATGCCCCTCTGAGGTACTCCCGGCACAGGGTATAGGCTCTCTTTCGCAGCTCCTCGCTCAGCTCCAGACGGCGCCCTCCCGGGGACAACGGTACCGTCAGCCCATTAGCAGAGGCCATGGTCCCCTTAGTGAGTACGTGGTATAGCACACAGTCTGCTAGTGGCAGCTACACTGGAGCCCGGCGTCACTTACAGCCCATGTAATATGACACGCCACCGCAACCGTCACCCCATTATCTGTTGTGCCCGCAACGGAGGGCATACCGGGCACTACCAGTCATACTGCTTGGACTCCGACATCAGACTACCACAGCCTGTGAAAGCTAATTACAGAGCAATACCGGAGAAGAACATCACGTGGCTGTCAATAAGTCACCCGGCACAACTGCAGGGCGGCGCTGTTTCCAGTCAGCTGCCCTGAAACCGGAACCTTGGACGTACGATTGGCGTCTATTCCAGCCAATCATTGTGTAGACCGGCCCTCTAGGCGGCAGACCACTCTGACAGATTGAAGCGTAGTGATAGATCACGTGATCTAGGCTAGCGCCTAGGAGCTATGCTAGTAATTGAATGAACTGTAAAATAATCACCAGCCTGAACGTGTACATAACGTGTAAGGAGAGGAAACTGCTACCTGGTTACATTCATTTATATAAGACGCGATACCTCTGTCTATAGCGCCCGCCATTTTGTTGAAGACTGCAGTTGTCAGTCAGGCCACGCCTCTCACACCAGAGTTCATTAGATTGTGGGATTTGGCGGGAATTTTCCATACTATAAAGGTGAGGTGGATTTATGCATGCTGAAGGCTCTTTACTGTAAATGTATAGCTAGTAGTGGCTAGTGCTGAGGCGAAGGGGGATGAGCCACATTTTCCTTGTATGTAAAGGTTTTTGTGCTATGCACGGACGTGCTGGATAAATGATGGATTGTAGTTCCACAACTGCTTGTTTAGGAAATGCAGTTTCATAATGCCTCTTTCTGCTCTTATTAGGCTGTTTTTATGATCTTTGTCCATCTGCTAAACTGACTTTCACTGTCAAAATCCCTTCTATATTTGTCTGGAGCTGGACTGTAGGTCACACGATTCAGATTACATTTATGTCTATGAGGTAAGGGGATAGTAATGAGTAGAAGCAGAGAAAAAGACTGGGTTTCCGTTTTTCTGGTCCATCAGAAGAAAAATAGACGGCAAAAATAAAGGACATGAACTGAGCCTGTGAAACTCCTTTGGCTATAATGGTGTCCGTCGGGTGTCCTTTATTCTTAACTGAAATCCCTGGACAAAATAGTTTGGCTTGCAGGCTCATCAGGCATTTTTAGTTAAGCATAACGGACATTCAATGTGATGTGAACCCAGTGTTAGTTTGGTTCTGGAACTAAATAGAAACTTTCTATCACAATCATCAGTACATGTCAGTACTTTACTGTATGTGTTCTGCATGATCCTCAGGCTGTTTCTGAGTGAGCGAGGTACTTATAGTGGTCAAATACAGTCTCATGTACACATGCTGTACTATTTATTCTTTCAAAGTTTGTTGAAACCTTAGTCACATACCCGTTTTTTTTTTAACATGGACTCATGTTTTTATTTTATGGGTGTGTTGTCTGTGATCTTTTTTGTTTTTTCTAACTGGAATATGGATCAATCATTTAAAAAAAAAAAAAATGCTATACTTCGTATTGCCATTAATATTAGAAACTGGACAACCCTTTTAAAGAGGACCCCTTTAAACCACCTCCAACAAGTCCAGCCCTTAATAGGCACCTTTCCACTGATTCTGGCACAGTTGGAATTTTATTATCTAGCTCCCACCATTCCTGAGCGATCAAGGCTGTTAGTTTTGGTGTCTGATATGCTATTTAGTCTCTGTATTGTCAGGAGGGCGGTGTCAAGTAGGAGCAGAAAAGGGGTGTGATTCTGACACTGGCTGCCTCTGATTGGAGCTCTGTATCGCGCACCCTTTCCTGACACCGACCTTCTGACATTACGGAGCATAAATAGCATATCAGGTGCCAAAACTACCCGAGCTTGTTACTCGGGAATGGTGGTTAGAGAGTAAATTCCAACTGTGCTGGAATAAGTTTAGTGGTGTCTATTAACAAAATTGAATTGGTGAAGGCAGTGCCGCCGTAACCTGCGACCTTAGAGATCCTACATTTGGGTGGGCCCTAAATTTATTTATTTTTTCCATTGGCCATTACTTGCTGGAGTAATCCCAGCAGGTTTCGGGCCCAATTTACTTACTGATCCCAGTTCCTGCTCACGGCTGTCTGTTTCCCTTTCTGCCCTCCAGGGCACCTCATGCGTCCCATAGCTAGTCACAGGGGAAGTGGAGGCGGCTGTGACCAGGAGTGGGGATAGTAAGTATGGCCGCGGGCCCGCGGCAAAAGTATTTCTTGGGTGAACCCCAACAAATGCTGCTATTATACTCTGGGGTCTGAAGAGATCAGAGGTCCAGGGAAGGTGAGCGAACATAAAAACCAGTGTTACTCACTTCTTCGGCGCGACTCCATGCTGTCTTTGGCCTCTGTAGTGATGTCAGGCCCAACGTTGAAACGCATAATGACATCGGCGTAACCCACATCTGGGACGTGATTGAAGAGGGCCGAAAACAGCAGGGAGTTGCGCAGGAATGGTGAGTAACACTGTTTTTATGTTTGTTACCTCCCCTGGGCCTCCAATCGTCATACTCTGGGATCTGAAAAGAGTGTTTGGGTTCTACCGAACCTGAAATTTTTGCAATATTTGCAATGAACACTGTAGGAACATAATACTATGTGGAGGGGCCACTATGGAACTTTATACTGTGTGGAGGGGCCGCTACATGACATTATACTGTATGCAGGGGCCGCTATGGGACATTATACTGTGTGGAGGGCCAACTATGGGATATTATACTGTCTGGAAGCTGCTTTGGGACATTATAATGTGTGGAGGTCAGGAAAGGGGGCGCTATGCCGTGGAGGGGGGCCCAAGTCAAAAGTTAGCTATGGGGCCCATTCTTTGCTAGTTACGTTCCTGGGAGAAGGTAGTGAAAAGTCCTCTTTAATACTTCAGTGAATCTGTGTGTGCCAGAATAAAAATCTATGACAATTATGAACTGGCGCAGATTTTCTATATAATAGTATATATATATATATATATATATATATATATATATATATATATATATTTATAGTAAGTTTTTCGGCTTGAAGCACCCTTGTCCTGGCCCGCATTACTTTGCACCCTGTTCTGCCCACTTCCGCAAGTGGGGCACAGAAAAAAAGAAAGTGGCACATAATTGGTTCAAAAAAGTACCATGTGTCAAAAATGCACCACAAGTTATTCTCATCTATACCAGAAAACTGGCATATGTTAGGTTCACACTAACGTTCGGGTTTCCGTCTTTCGGGTCCGCTTGGGGACCTGAAAGACGGATACCCCATCCGCTTAAAAAGGGGTTACACGCGGAGATCTGCGGACCCCATAGACTATAATGGGGTCCGTTGGGTTTCCGCTGATTTTGTACTGAATGCTAGTGTCGGAGTGTCGAATGCTAGTGTGAACCTAATGTTAGAGGGAGTTGTAAATTCCCCCCCTTTTTTGTGTAAAATTGATGGGTCAAGTTTTCTGCTTTATAGAACAAATAAAGTTGTTGCTGTCTTTTTTATCTTTCCTTTCCAAATGCTGAAAAGGTCATCAAAATTGCGATTAAAATGCTAGCTATGGGTTCCATAGAAATATCTAGTCCCCATGGCCATCCCTGTATCTGATTATATACTATAAACTGAATAAGAATGCGGGCTTGGAGAAATTGAGAAAGCCTAAACAAGGATATGTATTTAGTTGTTCCAATGGAGGATTAACCCTATAAGAAAAAATCAAAAGGCGACACACCATCCATAAAAAGGTTTCTTTATTGTGCAATTTCTTTCAGCATGGCTACATAGTGAGTTGTGGGGAAAATAAACAGGCAACGGCCGTTTCGCGTGGTGTCACGCTTCTCAAGGCCTCCCCAATGGAGGATTAAATCAATGAAAAAAATAAATCTAAATATTAAATAAAATATAACTTTTGATGTTTCGATAAAATATAGCAGTGAGCTATTGTATCAATTTTGGATAAAATAAGTTTGTGTAAGCACTTAAATACAGTGCTTAAAACACGCGAAGGCCCTCTCTAACATCCCTCAGGATACAGAAAGTGCTGATGAATATGCTATACTG
The DNA here is from genome assembly GCA_947044405.1 of Leptodactylus fallax. Lineage (NCBI taxonomy): Eukaryota > Metazoa > Chordata > Amphibia > Anura > Leptodactylidae > Leptodactylus > Leptodactylus fallax. Next base: position 120,515 of record CAMRHE010001217.1, read on the forward strand.
TACGCACTACGCTGAGAAGAACATATGGCTAAATATGTTAGATATGGCCACACATCACCTCTAGTCTCATATGTCACAGTGTCTAGTGCGAAAGTGACCTTGCATTATGGTAATAATGCTCAAACCAGTGAAACACCTTCACCTAGCACGAACGTCACTGACACAGAGCAGAGCCTCCTGGTGATAGTATGGCTATAGTTACCAGCCTATCTATGACAAAATTCTGGAGACGTGGTAATCTAGAGCATGAATATAAATTTGGAGGAGAGCCTGTTATAGACTAACTCACCCCATGCAGAAATTGAACCCACATTTCATCTGGGAGGATGTTATACTTTGGTATTGCGTAATAAATTATGATAAATCTTTGAGGCCTAAGGTTTTATGCACTTCTGTTATGGTTTTGTTTATAGATGGAGACCATGACACAGTTTCGGATCCATAACACTACAGATTTTATCTGCATCTAAAGGACTTTATTGTCTTACAGTGGGTTCCATAGGGTTCTGTCTATCATTATGACAGGAAAAATAGTGCTGAATGTAGCTCTATTTTTGCCGCCAGCTTCTACTATTGCATGTTCCTCTAGGTTGCATGTGCTTGCTCCTCCCGTGCTTAAAGGGCCACTGCGTTCTTGCTCAGTTATATCCTCAGCCAATCCCATTTGTTTCCATGTTATATAAGGCACCTTCTCCCACAAAAAAATGCCTGAGCAATAAGGTTCCTAACTTGTCTAATTCCTGTGTTCTCTACTACGGTGAACTGATAGCCTGTGTTTGACTTTTGCCTGTTTAACCAGCTCCGTACCGGTGCCACTTGTCCTGACCTCTGCCTAGGTAACCTTATGCACAAACTCGGCCCACACTGACTTCGCCTTGTCCTTTCACCAGGTCTCTTACCCATCACTTCATTGCCATACATCGGCATCTCTACCCACATGGGACAGCTACCAATATTTGAGACTACTCATAGAGGTAGCACCTGGTGGCTCCCTGCAGTGAAGAACAGGTCTGTATAAAGAGTGAAATCCAGGGAGTCACTTAGACAACGCACTCAGCAGTAGCCCCAAGCCAAATCAGTTTAGAGGTACGGTGGTATATTGTGAGCCTTACTTGGGACAGTGAGTGATGACAATATCTATAAAAGCACTCCTCAATATGTTGTTGCTATGTAAGGCTGTACACTACTGTAGTTAAAGAGGACCTTTCATGTCCTCATATATATGCGGTTTTAAATACCGCTAGAAAGCCGACAGTGCGCTGAATTTAGCGCACTGTCGGCTTTCCCCTTATGTGCCCCGGGGCTGGAGCTATCGGTGGTCTTAGTTTCACCGTCCACCATCAAAAGGGCATTCCTGACAGTCTAGCTGGGCTGTGAGGAATTCCCTCTCTGACAATACAGGGCTATGGACGAGTATAGTCAGGGAGGGCGGTCCGTATCGCCCAGTGATGACGCTGAGCTGTGAGGAACGCCCCCCCTCCCAGTACAGGGCTATGGATGAGTACTGTCAGGGAGGGCGTTCCTCATAGCCCAGCTAGACTGTCAGGAACGCCCTTCTGACAGTGGGCTGAGATCGGTAACGCACTGTCAGCTTTCTAGTGGTATGTAAAACCGCATGTGCCTGAGGACATGAAAGGTCCTCTTTAATGTCCGTTGCTGGCTTCCATCATAGGATGACAGCAATGGACATTAACTGTTACAGAGAAAGGACAGAGACTGAGACTGTCCATTCCCACTGAAACAAATGTAAACAACATGATGGACACCGTCTTCTGTCATGTTTGTTTACTTTTGTAACAGAAGAAAAAGTCCTGCATGTACAACCTCTTCTTCTGTTACAAAAATAAACAATCATGACAGAAGATAACGTCTGTCATGTTGTTTACATTTGTGTCAATGGGAATGGACACAGACTCTGTCTGTGTCTGTCCTCTGCAACAGTTAATGTCTGTTGCTGTACTCCTATGACGGAAGACAGCAATGAACATTAACCATGGTAATGTGAACCCAGTAAGTAAAATTAAATTGTAGTAAAACTACAAATACAATTACAAATTGTATCAATTGTCAGTTATTGATATATTGTATTTCTTTTACTAGATGCCACGAAATGTAGAAGTGAAAGCAAGAATTCATGACTGGGAACGCTCTTTTCAAGTTTGCCAGCAGCTGAGTGAAAGCAGTGGGGAGAAGATTATGCAGAGAGATGTTTTCTTCAACACCACACAAGGGCGTCTGAAGCTTAGAGACTTTCAGGTTTTGCAGACATTCACCTAACCTCTCATTAGAGTCTGGCACATTTTAGGCAGGGTTCACACTACCGTTGGATGTCCATTACGATAGTGTCCATTAAAAAAAAACGGACACATTAGTGTCCGTTTTTGTACTGTCTGTTTTTTTGCTTTTTTTTGTTTCTGCTTTCTGAGCATGCGCAGAAAAAAAACGGACAGTAATAACGGACACCTGTCCGTTACCCATAGACTTTAATGTTAAAAAATAACGGACGCTTGACATCTGTCTTGAAACCATTTTTTTTTAATGGACACAAAAGTCCTGCATATAGGATTTTTTGTCTGCGAAAATAAACGGACATGTGACGGATTGGGTGTATAACGGACACTAACGGTGACTAACGGACACAAGATAAAATTCCATTGATATGAATGGAAATTTTAACGGATTTGTGACGGTTCAGCTAGTGTCCAGCTGCTGACGATCATCAATGGTAGTGTGAATGCCCCCTTACTCCATCTTAGGGGCCATTCACATCACATTTTTTACATCAGTTTAACGGATGCAAAAAATGGATTAAAAAAACGGACACAAAAATGGATGCAAGCAGATGGCCATCTGTTTCCATAGACATCAATCAATGTTTTTGGACGGATACAAAAGTATGGCATACTATGTTTTTGTGTACTTCAAAAAAACGGACAGCAACGGATCCATTTTTTTTTTTTTTTTTTAAATTTTTTTTTTTTAACATTGATGTCTATGGAAACGGATGGCCATCTTTTTGCATCTGTTTTTTCAATCCGTTTTTTTGCATCCGTTGATGTAACTGATGTAAAAAACGTGATCTGAATGGGCCCTTAAACTGAACAGGGCTGTATTTGCTGTCTGTGAAACTCAGCTATTTTGTGCCAAAAAAGGACCAGATCCCATTAGAGGGAAGTAGGAAGACCTTTTGACAGTGAAGCTCTGAGATGTTATTTGGACCTCAAATATAATCGTATAAATCCATCTTTACATATTTTATGATTTGGTTATCATAAAAGAGAGAATGGGCTTTTATTTTTTATTTTGAAACACCACTAAAAACTTCACAAGCGTTTTTAGTTTCGAAAAGCTATGTATTTAATGAAACAAACATCCCTCTCCTAGCAATCCCCGGGGTGGTTGCGCCCTTGCTGATGGAGTCTTTGGTCCGAGAGTGTTCTAGAGTCTTTTCCTGGCCCTCTACCTCCCCCCCCCTTTTTTTTTTTTTCATTCTTTTCGTTCTTTTTTCTCTTTATTTCTCTCTTCCTCTCCATTCTCTCTATGCTCCTTACTTGTTTTTCCCCTGTCTCTTTTCTTACTCCTCCACTCTTCTTCGGTTTCATTAACCGATTTGGTCTATTTCGCTGACTTGTATTGTTTACACACAATTGTCTTTGTTGTTTCTTTTGCTTGTCTATGCTTGTTTGTTTTTGACGTTCAAAATTAATAAAACTTCTGAACTGAAAAAATAAAAAAAGGGGTTACCTGCGGACCCCATAGACAAAAATGGGGTCCACCAGGTTTCCGCTTGAAAAATATGGAGACAAAAGTCCTGCTTGCAATACATACAAAATAATTTACAAATAATTACTAAATACAAACCATAAAAAGGAAGATGTAGGACCTTGTTCTATTAAATAAGATTTCCCCTACAGAGTATATGAAAATAGGGTTTCTAAATGAGACTACCCTTTTGTTTTATAATTCTATTACCTATTTTATATATTATTACTATTTTAGGTATTAATGTGCTAACATGTATTTTTAAGTACCAAAATTTATAGGGTTTGTCCAGAATAAGGGGCCGGGGAAGGTGAAAAAAAAAAAATAAATAAATAACCCATACTCACTTTTCCCCAGTGCTCTGGTGTCTCTCACTGCGGTTCAGTCCTGCTGCTGCAGGGTCTTGTGTTGGCGGAAGTCCCCACCACATGTGACCACTGAGGCCAATCAGCGGCCTAAGGACATGGGACTTCTGCTTGTAGGAAGACCCAGGATCAGCAGGACCAGACCGTGGTGGGAGACACCGGAGCGTTGGGGACAGGTGAGTATGGGTTTTTATTTTTTCACCTTCCTCAGGCCCTCTTGCAAAAATAAAACGCTTATTCTGGACAAACCCTTTAACATTTGTCAGTGAACTATGGAGTAAACTCACAGCAAACATATGCAGTGGAATTACTTGTCAATGGTGCCATGACCGGAAACCATGATTGTGTCCAATTGATATAAGGTATTTGGTTACTTAGGTCTCACTATCTCTCTCTTATTATGCAGGATGGTAATGGTCAACTAATATACTATGAGCGTCCTGATCAACTCGGGCCAAAACTGTCCAATTACTCAATCTCTAACACAGCTGACCCTCATGGACTTGAGGTATGGTTCTAAAGTGGATTCCCATGACAGACATTTATGGTAAGGTGTCACAGGATTTTCCATAAATGTTGGATAGATGTGTGTCCCATGACTGTGACCCACAACTATCTCCAATATTCTGTGGGAGTTACAGAAACTGCAAAGCTGAATGAGCTCTGCTGTTTCCTTAAACCCAGCATCACTGGCAGCCTGGTGGAACCCGCATCTATCAGATACGTATGGTCTACTGTAAGAATGCCCCTTTAAATATCTTCTAAGTTGATTATAGTTATGAAAGGAAGAGTATTTATTTTTCTAATTCCCCTTTGATTATTTTTGATTCCATAAATGTGATGACTAATATAGTTTCTGATTCATCAAAAGCACATATATTTTCAAGTGCTCACATATACTATACAACCGATTGATAAAATTGCCAAAAGGGAAGCTGGTGCAACGTTTTGATCTGCATTTTAGGGGAATGCTTTGCACAATGGGAAAACCTTGCATCAACTGCTGGTGGAAGCTGCATTTTTGTACTTTATTATTTATTGCTATGACAGAGCCAGGTATATTGGTATATATTTTTGTATATTTTTGTTGCAGTTTTTACCACCTTTAAGCACATGTGTAAGTGGGTCTCATGTATATTTATATATCCAGGCTGTATTGACTCAAGCTCTTGGAGTCCGTGGTAAAGTTGAAAAGGAACGTTTTCTCTTTATGGTTGGACAAACCAGGATTCATCTTGACAGGGTAAAGGATTTAGGAGACTTTGTGGAGCTGGAGGTATGAAATACAGCTTATATGAATGCAAATTTGAACATGGCTTATGTGTTAGACATAGTCATACTAACGTTAGTGAGGGATGTCAAGCTAAGCACGCCATGCTCAAAGGAAAGACTTTCCTTCTGCTGAGATGTAGATTCTGGCAAAAATTACATATACTTCTCAACATTACAATTGCAACACTAAGATGGACAAACCGTAAGGGTATGCAAATTGACAAAATAGCAGGTGTTGCTAAGATCCGGAAACCATCAAATTTTCAAGCACCTAGCTCCAATCTGTGTGAGGTGCATAAAAACTAGATTGAAAGCAATGTTTTTTAGCCACATGAGACATTGTGCGTTGCCTCTCATTCATCAGAGTGCCAGATATCGCCACTTGTCACAAAATGAGAGGGACAGAATCCTTGAAATGAGAGATCTCCCTTTATTACTCCAGCAGACTGCTACGCGCCTAGGCCAAGATGTCAGCAGTGTTCAACGGCGTATGCCCCAGTGGTTAGGAGAGCAATGACAAACTGGAATGACAGCAAGAGGTGTCCAGAGGCGAAATTCTGCATGGACTGATCATCTAATTGGAAGAATATTGTAAATCAACCCTGTACTACGGTGAGAAAAAGTGTCGACACAAACTCTCAGAAAGCGTTTGCACTACATGGGGCTATGAGCTAGACTTCTACAGGTTTTCTATTGACCTTGCCACTGCTCTCATAGGCTCATGGTGCACAACAGGACAGCAATGGAGGCTGGAGTGGAGGTCTGTCCTTTTCAGCAATGAATCTTGCTTTTGTCTGGGATTCTGGGATGCAATGATAACCAGAGATTAGTCTGGACACCACATAGGCAACGCCATGAAGAGGCCTTCACAAGGGAAGGCCACACCGGTTTTACTCCTGGGATTATGATGTACAATAGCCAGACCCTCAAGTCTTTATATCAGGTACACTAACAGCTTGATGTTACATTGATTTGATAGTGGATCCAATGGTACAGTCATTTCTCCAAAGTGTCTCAGGAGACATCTTTGAACAGGACAACGCCAGGCTACTATGAGTAACTTATATGGCCTAAATGTGCTACCATGGTCCGCAGCGTCTCTGAACTTTTCTCCCATTGACCACATCTGGGACTTCTTTGGTTGGCAATTGCAAAGAGAGCTTCTAGCTCAAGTGTATTGAGCATGGCATAACTTTCCTCAAACAACCATTAATAACCTAATTGAAAGTACACAAAAGTATCTCTGCACAAGGTGCTCATACTAAATACTGAATAAATTAAAATGTTTTGAATATTTTTGGTTCCCATTTTTTATAATTTTTCATACCATTAACATGTCTATTGATCCTGTGATTTCCATAATTCCTAGAGTTTTTCTTCTTGGTGTTGCAATTTCAGTGTTGAGGATAGAATCAGGATGTAGAGCAGGGGTGTCCAACCGTTTGGCGCCTCTGGGTCACATTGGAAGAAGAAGCGTTGTCTCAAGAACACACATTAAATACTCATACACTAATGAAAGCTGATGAGAAAAAAAAGTGTGTGAATATTTTTTGTGATATCACCGTAGATAAGCAAACAAGTCCTCACATAAGAATCCCAATTATGCAGCAGCTCATTTGGAGAGACTTTTAAAGTTGCCAAGCAGGTCCCAAGTAAAAGAAAAAAGAGCAACATAAAACTAGTGGGATATTTGACGTTGTATTAAAAAACTAATGTATCAATATCTGGTTTGGTGGGAGTTGTAGCAATTCTGTGAGTTTTCAACGTGCTCATCAGAGCACTCTTAATGTGTTTCATTTTTGAAAATCGTTATGAAACAAGGGATATTTGTCTCTGGAAAGATAGGACCTATAAAAGTTCAGTAAAGAGACATGATTACATTTTTCTTTAAGCTGAATGTCAGATTGCAGTTCTATACATTCTATATGAAAATTGGCAGGCCAAATATTTATGTCGAATGAAAATGGATTTTCCCAAAAATCTTGACATCTGTTTTCAACATATACAGTGCCTTGTGAAACTATTCGGCCTCCTTGAACTTTTCGACCTTTTGCCACATTTCAGGCTTCAAACATAAGGATAGAAAATTTTTATTTTTTGATGAAGAATCAACAACAAGTGGGACACAATTGTGAAGTGGAACGAAATTTATTGGATATTTTAAACTTTTGTAAAAAATAAAAAACTGAAAAGTGGTGCGTGCCAAATTATTCGGCCCCCTTAAGTTAATACTTTGTAGTGCCACCTTTTGCTGCGATTACAACTGCAAGTCACTTGGGGTATGTCTCTATCAGTTTTGCACATCGAGAGACTGAAATTCTTGCCCATTCTTCCTTGGAAAACAGCTCGAGCTCAGTGAGGTTGGATGGAGAGCGTTTGTGAACAGCAGTTTTCAGCTCTTTCCACAGATTCTCGATTGGATTCAGGTCTGGACTTTGACTTGGCCATTCTAACACCTGGATACGTTTATTTGTGAACCATTCCATTGTAGATTTTGCTTTATGTTTGGGATCATTGTCTTGTTTGAAGATAAATCTCCGTCCTCAGGTCTTTTGCAGACTCCAACATGTTTTCTTCCAGAATGGTCCTGTATTTGGCTCCATCCATCTTCCCATCAATTTTAACCATCTTCCCTGTCCCTGCTGAAGAAAAGCAGGCCCAAACCATGATGCTGCCACCACCATGTTTGACAGTGGGGATGGTGTGTTCAGGGTGATGAGCTGTGTTGCTTTTACGCCAAACATATCGTTTTGCATTGTGGCCAAAAAGTTCGATTTTTGGTTTCATCTGGCTAGAGCACTTTCTTCCACATGTTTGGTGTGTCTCCCAGGTGGCTTGTGGCAAACTTTAAACAAGACTTTTTATGGATATCTTTGAGAAATGGCTTTCTTCTTGCCACTCTTCCATAAAGGCCAGATTTGTGCAGTGTACGACTGATTGTTGTCCTATGGACAGACTCTCCCACCTCAGCTGTAGATCTCTGCAGTTCATCCAGAGTGATCATGGGCCTCTTGGCTGCATCTCTGATCAGTCTTCTCCTTGTTTGAGATGAAAGTTTAGAGGGACGGCCGGGTCTTGGTAGATTTGCAGTGGTCTGATATTCCTTCCATTTCAATATGATCGCTTGCACAGTGCTCCTAGGGATGTTTAAAGTTTGGGAAATCTTTTTGTATCCAAATCCAGCTTTAAACTTCTCCACAACAGTATCACGGACCTGCCTGGTGTGTTCCTTGGTCTTCATGATGCTCTCTGCGCTTTAAACAGAACCCTGAGACTATCACAGAGCAGGTGCATTTATACGGAGACTTGATTACACACAGGTGGATTATATTTATCATTATCAGTCATTTAGGACAACATTGGATCATTCAGAGATCCTCACTGAACTTCTGGAGTGAGTTTGCTGCACTGAAAGTAAAGGGGCCGAATAATTTGGCATGCCCCACTTTTCAGTTTTTTATTTTTTACAAAAATTTAAAATAAACAATAAATTTCGTTCCACTTCACAATTGTGTCCCACTTGTTGTTGATTCTTCACCAAAAAATTAAAATTTTATATCTTTATGTTTGAAGCCTGAAATGTGGCAAAAGGTTGAAAAGTTCAAGGGGGCCGAATACTTTTGCAAGGCACTGTATGTGTTTTCTCATTGTTCTTGTGTCTTTAAAAATTGGTTATTGTCACATAAATTATATAACATTTCCTCTAAATCTACAGTTTCTGGGATTCATTTTAATTATATATTTCTCCAATTATTTATATAGGTTGTTCTTATGGAGTCACAGACTGCACAGGACGGGGATCTTATAGCACAAGAGCTGATGAATTCTCTTAAGATTGTACAGGATGATCTTCTCACAGGAGCCTACATGGACCTGCTGCAAGTTATTAAGAAAAACTGATAATCTTTGAGACATTTATGGTTCCTTCATAAACTAGTGCAAACAAGTAGTATAGATATTGATATCAACCAAGTAGACTACAACTACCTACATACTAATTATGCATAGGAAGTAAAAATGTAGCACTTTACAGTAAAACTGATTTTGCAATAGCTGTTTTACTGGTAGTGCTTTACTAGTTACAGTTTAGATTGCTTAGGAATGAAACGTGTAGTGTTCATAAAGGTTATTTAACTTTCAATTCAGTTTCCATGTTAACAAATAGCGCTAAGAATAATTGGGGCAGATACCCATACAGATAAATCAGGCTTCAGATTTCATTGAATAAAGGGGGCATCTGAAAAATGGAAGTTGACTGCAATCTTTCCATTGCACTAAATGTTACAAATTTCCCCTAATATGTTTACTCTGTTTTATAGAGGTTACAATGCCCAATAAACCTAAGAATGTAATAACAAACAATGGGTTTTGTCAATTCCTACTTGTTACATATTATTCCTTACTGTATGTAATTATATCCAGTACCTTTGTACTTCAGGGAAATTTCTGAAGAAATAAACTTTGTGTCATTTTACAGAACATCTAGTAAGTGTATCACAACCAGAATGGCTTGGACTTATAGGGATTTTCCTGGACCACTGATTAATCCTCCAATGCACTGAGCAGCCTATGTATAATATATGCAGAACTGCAAATTTTCACTTACATGGTCCTTTTCCTGCCTGTTTGCAGTGGTCACATGACTGCCATGTACTGATTTTCTTTATATCCTATGACGTTGTGCTCTCCACTGTTACAGCTAGAACAGAGAAAGATTATGTCACTGCTGCTAGAAGGGAGGCTGGAGCTCTGGAAAACTGTGCTTTAGCCTTATCTCTGGCTATAGCAGCGAAGCATTATATCAATGCTGGGAGAGGGCAAGAGCACTGGAGTGAGAGACACAGAGCTTCTAGTTGTATCAAGGTCTCAGAAGTGTTGCAAACAATCCCAACACACAGCAGGGAAGATCGTGGGGGCGGCCATTATATATAAAAGGTATGCAGTAGACTTGTGGTCTGTTACTATGGACATGTATAGGTCAGTATAGGAACTGTAGAAACAAAACAATAGATGTTTAACATCTATTGCAGAGCTGATTAATGTTTCATTTTAGATGCATTGGGACAATTAATAACCCTTTTACTGTCAATATAATATGTCATGATTTTAAACTCTTCTTGACCAGGATAAAATGGCTTACAGCTTAACCCTTTAAGGACACAGGTTCGGCGACTTTTTTCATATTTTTACCTGTCCGCCTTCCAAAATTCATAACTTTTTTATTTTTCTGTCGACGCTTAAATAGTGCAAAGCCTTGGACAAGTTATAAAAACAAGTTATAAAAACATTAGATATTTCACAAACACTTACAGTAAGTGTGATCATCATACTATGAAGAGATTTGTGGATGTATCAGAACACAGATGGCTTCATGCAGATAATGACATAATGAGAAAAGTTTCTGCCAGACAAGTTCATCAGATACCATTACAAAGCAGCAGGTATTTGAAGGTGCTGGTGCTTCTGGAGTCCCATGAACCTCAAGCTCTAGGATCCTCCTGAGGCTTTCAGTTGTGCATAAACCTACTATAAACTCTATATTTATTGCAGAGGTCATTGTCACACCTTCAGAGACCCTAAAGGGGCCTACCAGCTCTCTACCCATGATTCCGGCCCAAAACATGACTCCGCCAACTCCTTGCTGATGTTGCAGCCTTGTTGGGACGTGGTGGCCATCCACTATTCCATCCATCTGGAACATACAGTGTTGCATGCCACTCATCAGTAAACAAAACTATTTGAAAATTAGTCTTCATGTATGTCTGGGCCCACTGCAACCATTTCGGCTTGTGAGCACTGTTTAGGGGTGGCCGAACAGTAGGTTTATGCACAACTGCAAGCCTCTGGAGGATCCTACATCTTGAGGTTTGTGGGACTCCAGAGGCACCAGGTAGAGGGTTTATTATAAGTAAAAACATATAGGACATGACAATACAATGGTAGCAGTTAAAGGGGTTTTCTAGCTCCAACTGCATTTTTTAACAGTAAAGGTTTTTATTGAGGTTTTCAAAGAAGTTTCATAAAAATGAAAAAAGTTTTCATAACAGTATTTGATCAGGAAGGTGGGGGTGGGAAGCAAGGGGGAACAATACATAGGAGAAGCACAGGAGTGGATAGGGTGGATATAAGAAACAAAAAGGTAAAATGCTACTAAGAACAATGGGAGGTGGGGTGGAGGCAGAAGGGAATGGAGCCATGGAACCTGAAGAAGAGGTCAGGGAGAAGGGGCATGAAACGAGGATTGAAAGGCAGATGAGTAATAGAAAGTGTTCTACAGGAGCTACACTTTCTGGTGGGCACTATCGTCTGGCAGGATCTCCTGGAGCCAATCCGGCATAGACAGAAGTGAGGTAGATTTCCAAAGTTTTTAGCTCCAGATTTTGTAGTTAGTTTCTTGTGCTTTACAGGCGATAGAAAATTTATGACGAGCAAAAGGCGAAGAGCCACGCGTCAGGTGGAAAGGTAGTCCTGAGCTCCTTCTCCCAGCCGGCTACAAATGTCAGTAGAGGGTCATCCTTATTGTCAGATAGGAGGTCATAGATGGTAGAAATTGGGTGGGGTCAATGTAGGTTATGCATTTCTTTCAGGGATGAGTAAAAGTAATGCAGTTGCAGGTAGTGCCAGTGAGTGGTTAGGTTTCTATTTCCCTGAGGTACCAGTCCAGTGTAGGGAAGAAGAGAGGGTCAGGATAGAACCCTGAGAAATGTAAGGGGTGGCTGGGCAGGGGAGCGGGCAAAAAAGGTTGGATTTAGGGCTGTGGTGAAGTCTGGGTTGGCCGAGATGGGAGTCAACGGGCCATCATTTGTGAAGAGACGTGATGGTGCGGTAAGATCAAGACACATCGAGAACTTGTCGAGTGACAAATGGGTAATCAGAGGCAACTCTACTCGACCAGAGTCGTCTATGGAGCCATGGAAGAGGTGTAAGAGTGATACTTCTTAGAGAACTCTCTAGGGCAACCCAGAGTTTGGAGTTAGTAGAGTACTGTCAGTCTAGGATTCATGTGGTGACCGCGGCTAGGTAGTACAGAGTACAATCCGGGACGGATAGGCCGCCCAATCGCTTAGGTTTTGTCATGACTCGTCTGGCTATCCTAGGGGGTTTACAGGTCCAAATAAATTTGGTGAATGCTTTCTGGATGGAGGAGAAGAATTCTCTCAGAAGGACGATAAGGACCGTTTGAAAGAGGTAGAGAAGACGTACATTGTACATTTTTAGGAGGTTTATACGGCCTAGCCATGAGAGTCCCTTCGTACCCTACGTGGACAGGTCGGAGTGAAGTGTGCGCAAGAGTGGAAGGAAGTTCAGGGCATAGGTGTCAGAGGGAGAGCTGGGGTGGTGCACACCCAGGTACTTGATATCTTTGGTTGACGAGGAGAAGGGGAAGGAAGTGAGCGTACTAGGGGTCAGGTAGAAAGACATTGAGCGTGGTACTCTTGGAGAGGTTAATTTTGTAGTTACTGAAGAAACTGTAGGTGGCTATTTCATGGAGCAGGGAGGGGAGAGTTGTTAACGGTTGTTTAATAAAGAGCAGAACATCGTATGCAAACGCTGAGATTTTTAGGTGTATGTCCCCAGACTACAGGCCTTGAATATTCAGGTTGCTTCAGATGGACATGAGGAGATGCTCTATAACTAGAGCGTAGATGAGTGGGGAGAGAGGGCATCCCTGACTGGTACCATTGTGGATGGTCAAGGGGGATGAGAGGGTGCCGTTAACCCGAATTTGGGCCTGTGGGGAAGTATATAGTGCATAGGAGAGAATAACAGGGCCTAGACATATTTGGTGGAGAGCTGTTTCAAGGAAATTCCAGTCAACCCTGTCAAAGGCCTTCTCCGCATCCAGGGAGAGTAGCATCAAGGGTATTTTAGACCTTCAGGCATGATGGATGACATAAAAGGCCTTCAGAGTATTGTCCTGGGCCTCCTTCCAAGGGTTGAATCCAACCTGGTCTGGATGGACCAGGGTGCCCATGTGGTGACCTAAACGACTTGTGAGTTTAGCGAATAATTTAGCGTCTGTATTGATCAGGGCGATAGGCCTGTAGCTAGGGTAAAGTTGGGGGTCATTGCCCTCCTTGGGCAGAATTATGACATGGGCATGGAGGAAGGAGGATGGGAAGGGCATATCAAGTGAAACTGCATTGAAAGCTTTTAGAAGGTAAGGGGCCAGTTCTGAGAGGAGAGTTTTATAGAAACACACCATGTAGCTGTCGGGGCCAGGGCTCTTACCCCCTGGGAGGCTGGAAATGTCCAGTTCCAATTCTGTTTGAGAGAAGGATACTTCCAATTGGATCGCTTTGTCTGCTGTAAGGGATGGTAGGGCTGTGTCATTGATGTGTTGAGATAGGCTAAGTGGGGGATTGGGTTTCTGATTGGAGGTATGGGGGGTAAATTGTAGAGGGACTTGTAATAGTCTCGGAAAGTAAAGCCTATGTCTGTATTGAGATGAGAGACCCAGCCCAAAGATGTTTTGATTGACATGATGTGAAAGGCCATTCGCCGCTCCCAAGCAGCTCGGGTCAGGAGGTGGCTGGCTTTATTGTCCCATTCATAGAAGGATTTCTGGCCAAGCTGACAATGTCCCGGCCTCACGTTTAAGTCTAGCCCTGTGTTTTATCAAGACCCACCTTAGGACACATTTCAGGGCTTCCCATTGGTTAGGTAGGGAAATATCGTCCCGCATACGGTCTCGTTCAAAGTCTAGGATGGATTGTTTAAGATCAGACATGCACTGAGCATCTTGCAAAAGCGTCTCGTTGAGTCTCTATGAGTTAGAGCGTTGGATGGGGGGAAGAAGTTTAAGGGAGCAAGTGACAGGGGAGTGATCAGAGAGAAGTGCTTTACTGATGTTGGCTGTGGTCGCCTGTGGTAATAAGGAGTGGGGGAGGAATATATAATCCAGCCTGCTGTATGAGTCATGCACATCAGAGTAAAAGGAGTAGTTCTTTTCTTCTTTCTTGATGCAAGATGCGCCAGACATCACACAGCAGCATGGAATACAGGTGTTTGCAAAACTTATTGAGGGCACTGTAGCGGACATGGAGGAGTCAATAAGAGGGTTGAGTATGAAATTAAAGTCCCCACAGAGAATGAGTTGACCGCGAGCAAACAACTGGAGTGTGGTATGAGTGGAGAGGAGAAAGGGTATCTGACCAGTGTTAGGTGAGTAAATGTTGTCAATGGTGTACATGATGCCGTAAATTTCACACATGAGGAAGAGGTATTGGGACTCAGGGTCAGAGAGAGATTCAAGGACATTAAGCGGGAGACTTTTGTGGAAGGAAGTGGCCACCCCTTTGGTTCTACCTTGTGAGCTACTGCTATGGGACCATTCTAAATAGTACCAATTTTTGACCACCGGCAGACGGGAAGCAAGAGAATGGGTTTTCTGCAAGCATAGAATATAGTTTATGAGAGCCATACAGTATCTGGGAATGCTTTTCAGGAGTATTCAGACCTCTCACATTGAAGGACGACACTGAAATGTCTGCTATCAGGAATAGGGAAGAGGAGAAGTTAATAGGAGAGCAGGAGGACTGGAGAGGAAAGGGTAGGAGAATGAGAAGGAAGTAGGGTAAAGTGAGAGAAGAGAGGAGGAAGTTAGAATGAAGAGAAGAAAATAGAGAGGACAGTACAGCTGCCCTCAGTGGAAGCTTAATTTGTGTGTCGGGGGGGGACATCACTTATCTATGGGGGGTTTTGCCAGGCACAGAAGGGGTTTCAGATGTATGGGGTGATAAGACAGGCAGTGAGCATCTATGCCAGTCCAAGCCCAGAAAGAGAAAAGAGTGAACGATAATAGAAGTGAAAAATTTAGAGAAAGACATATTGAGAAACCAGGGCAATATAACAATAAATAGTCAAAACAGTGGAACTTTCAAAGAACAGTCTAGGAGCTAGGTATCTCCTGACATGGTGTACCTAAGGCCGGCTGATATTGTTCTGAAGGTATGCAACGTCTATGGCGAGATCTTTGCAGTCTAGGTGAGCGCGGGTGGTGGCGGTGGTTGGTATTCCCTGCAATATGGCAGTTAGTTGGGAATGCAGAGTCTCCCAAAAGTTGTTCCCAATTGGGGAGGTAAAGAGGAGACAGCTCCAGGGCTTTCAAAAAAGGAGGGAGGTCATCTAGAATAGAGAGGGTCAGCAATCTGTCCTTCATCCAAAGTTTAAGTGTGAACAGGAAACCCCAGCGATACAGGATGCCACATTCCTGCAGGGTATATAGAAGTGGCTGCAGAGCAGATCTTTGTCGCATAGTGTGGCGGGATAACAAGGAGAGCTGTGCTCCATTGAAATCAATGGATTTTTGCCTCTAGCTTTCATCATGATGTCTTCTTTGAGAGCATAGTAGTGTATCCTGCAGATCACATCACAGGGCTTTGCAGGGTCAAAGCTACAGGGTGTCAGAGCCGATGGGCTCGGTCAATCTCGATGTGAATGTTGGCCAGGCGGCCCAGGAGCATGTTAAAGATGTCAGTGAGGGTAGGGATGAGCTCAGAGGAAGGCGTAGCCTCAGGAAGGCCATGGATTCTAATGTTCTTGCTGCGATTGTGATTCTCTATGTCGTTGACATGCAACTGTAGGTTGCGGTACTGAGCGGTGGCAAAGTAGGAGGCTTGCTGCAGCGATTATATGGAAGCCGACACAAATTCCTGAAACAGTTCTAAGTTGTAAACCCATTGTTGTAGGTTAGCTATATCTGTCTGCAGTACCTTAAGATCGTGGCGCCAGGTCTTTTTCAGGTCAGTGGCCCGGTCATCCATGTCCCTCTTGCTGTGGAGGAGAGCCAGTAGTGCCCATAGTTCAGGATTGCCTTGGAGAGCATGAAAGGCTTCCTCAGGCGGTGGCAAGCGGGT
Organism: Leptodactylus fallax; assembly: GCA_947044405.1. Taxonomy (NCBI): domain Eukaryota; kingdom Metazoa; phylum Chordata; class Amphibia; order Anura; family Leptodactylidae; genus Leptodactylus; species Leptodactylus fallax. The sequence continues at coordinate 136,773 of CAMRHE010001217.1, forward strand.
GAGGAAAGGGGCTCGTGGTGTGGCAGGAGTGGGTACCCCAGTTTTAGACCTGCGGCATGTGATGGGAGAGGTAGCATCCTACTCAGAAGATGTGGTGGAGTCCAAAGCTGGTGAAGGTGGTCTGGAAGAGCGTCCTTTGGAGGTGAAGAGTGATTTTTTTAAGGCTCTTGAGCGATGCTGCACTTCAACCCCAAGCAGTACATGTTGTGGGGTAGCCAGTGAGGTGACCTGGCACTGCTGTGCAGGAGGAGGAGAGGTGACATCAATGAGTGGAGCCGAGGTAGCTGTGGGAGCGGGGTGTACTTGCGGCTCTGGAGAAGGAGGACAAGATGGTGGGGGGAGGAAGCGAGGCCATGCCTGGACTGGGTCAGCACTCGCCCAAGGGTCATGGTGGTCAGGGCACTCCGTTTCCTCTGACATGGGCACCTGAGAAGCCTGCTGCTGTCTGGAGACAGGGACGTCAGGTCCCAAGTTAAGATGTGCAGGAGCCGCATTGCGCAGCAAAGTGGCAGGTGCCTCATAGCCGGCCTTGCTATCTGAGGATGGCCAGAGATCTCCCAGTGGTAGAAATAAATTAGAAATAGGCACATCAGGTGCCAGGGACATCGGAGGTCCTCCTGGTGTCTTCTTAAGACAGGTTTTGCCCATCATGAAGCCGGTAATCGCTCATTACTTAGGGCTGGGAATGGAGCTCAGGCAATTTATGTCCAAGCGCTTCCTATGCCAGGATATGTCCCTACAACTGCATTTTTGATATGACGATCTATTCACAGGAAAGTTCATCACTATCTGATCTGTAGAGGTCCGACATCCAGACCCCACACAGATCCAATGATTGAGCTGCCTCCAGGCTCTGGAAGTTACAGTGAGTGATAGGGAGCAGAAGCAGTTTACTATTCAAGTAATAGGAGTGAAGCTGCTGTTGGCCGGAAACACTTCTAGATAATGGACGGCCTCCATTCATACCAAGAACGGTTCTCTCTGCTCAGCACTGCTGAACCATGCAGTGCTGAGACTGGAGAGGTGTAATGCACAGAGAATTAACCATATGAGAGCTATGCAATGTTGATGGACCCTAATAGCTGGAGATGTAAGGAGTCTGTATAATAGTGATAGGGTATGAAGTATGGCATAGTGCTGCATAGTGCTGAGGACCCCATGCAAGAACAGTTATGGGCCCTTGTTTCCAATATCTCAGCATAGAGACACCACTTTGATTCTCTCTAACAGTCCTCTAGTAATTGTTAGCGTTGAAGCTTAAAGGGTTATTGCCATAAACATAACCATATTTTAATTGTCTACAAATCTATGGTTATGTCCATTTAAGCATTTCCCCACAATCTAATAGATGGTAGAAGCCTGCTGTTAAGATGATAAGACCACCTGATCCGCTGGGCCCCTGTGCAACTACACGGGTGTCACCAATGCCATGCCTGGCACAAATGACTGCTTAGGAAAGGCAAAATCATGCAGTCATCTGTAAATTGAGCAAGTGAAGTGAATAGGGACACACTATTGAATATACTGACCCCACTGCTTGCATTAAGCAATATATGATGCACAGAACTGTGGAGTTGCCAATAGAGGACACCCATATAGTCCCTGGGTCCATAAAATGAATAGCCCTGATCCTGGTTTTAAGGCAATCTGACAAGAATTTTTTATATCTGTGTATTTAATAAAGCTTCTATTTCCTAAACTTTCTTCCCATTTCTCTTATTCACCATATCTTCTATGCTATAGAAATGACTTCACTCATGAGTCAGTCAGGAGGGGTTGAGTCAGTCTCAAGGGGCTCACTGCATCTAAAGAGCACATAGACTGCACCATGTATCATGTCCCCCCTCCATCAGCATGTCACAAAAGGACTCTTCATATTGATGACCACTGAGGACCCCATTATAGTAAGCAGCTCCTCCCCTGAGCTTCATCCAGTGGTCATTGTGTTGTCACATACACTGCCAGCTATGAGCTGCCCCCCCCCCCCCCTCAGCATCTGGCCCCTGGTTTATATAGCATTTATGGGTTATTGTTAATCTATGCCCAGTAAAAATCCCAGAGTAGGAGATTAAGTGTTTTACGAGGATTTCAGCTAGAAGGTGACGTCAGTAAACCTCAGGCCATGTGCCAGTTCTTCCCTATGCCAGTTGTATGTGGCGCAGATTCCCAGGGCAGGCTATGGACTAAGAAGAGTTGTTGATCCAGCTGCGCATGTCGTGCAGGTTCAGCACCACAGAGCGGACAGCTCCTTTCCATCACTGGTCTCTGGCTGTGCTCTCCCTCTCCATCCTCCTCCATCCCTGCATCCTGCACTTCCTACAGCCAGCCATACGAGCCCCCACCCTCCTGCCTCCTCCCCTCCCCCAGTCTGTGTATTGGTTACCAGCTTGTGCAGTCTCTCCTGGATGTGACTGCATCAAACCGCAGCAAAGCCATCGCAATCTGTGAGAAGCCAGGAGACATCCTACAGCGGAGAAGAGACCGAGCTAGAAGTGAGGGGAGAGCGTCAGGAGGAAGGGCATGTTTGTGTCTGTGCTGCTGTGACTGTTGTGCAGAGCTGTCACTGGGCGCTGTCCCTCCTCGTCTCCGCAGCCGGCGTCTTTGTATAGGAAGGAGCGGCTGTCATCTGGAGGCCTCGGCTGTCCTCTGGACTCTTCTGTTCTGCTTGTCCCCAGGGTGTGTCTGTGCATGATCCGCTTTCAGACCATCTCCTCTCTGGCTGAAGATGGCGGATCGAGCTGAGATGTTTTCTCTCTCCACCTTCCACTCCCTCTCCCCCCCAGGCTGCAGGTGAGAGCCAGGTTCTGTGTCATGTTCTTGTGTAGGTGGCATTACCAGGCTGCTGCTGCCAGGGCAGCAACCACAGACGTATGCACAAGGAGCAGATAATGTGGTGGCACTGCTACATGTAGCAGTCATGTGCTGGCTGCTCACTACATATGGGGATTACATCATATGACACATCTGTCCTCCATGTTATCAGAATGAATGCACTGGGACCTGTGCCAGACATCTTAAGACACAGGCAGGCAAACAACAACAAAAACCTCTCCTGGGCTGCAGGCTACAATACATAGTCTATATGCAATATATATATATAGAGGCAGATGAGTAGTAGTTAATATTAGGAATAATATACTGATGTCCTGTACTTTATATGTATTGCCTCTCAATAGTAGTAGTAATATTAACAATAATACTATGCCATTCACTTGTTCATTTTGTAATACTATCACTCATGCAATGTGTTAGCGCTGTCATTTCATATGTATTTGTGTCTTACATTTATTAGATATATAAATGCTACACTATCTATGTTACTGTCTACACAGGAAATATTTAAACATGCTTTACAAATAAATGGCATAGCATAAACTGTTCTCAACAACAAATTTTACAGAATAATTGTTTTATGCCTTATAATGTAAAATCTTGACATTGACACACTACTTTATTTCTTTAGATTCTGCTGTTATATGTTGCTCAGAATGCAGTAAATATGGCAGTGTTACCTTAATGCTTAGTAACCTGGACTTGTACAGCACTGCTGCAGTAATCTGCCCTGTATATGAGGCCTGACAACACACAAAATAGACAATACAGCAGTAGCTTAATATGGTTTCATGGACATCACTATATACCTATCTAGTGTACAAAAGAAGTAAGATTTTCTCCACATATTTATTCAGAAAGTGTTTTCTGGGATATGGGTTGTCAGACACTTGTATTCTCCCAGGAAAGGTATCCATATATACATTTTTATTTATATAATATGGGTTGTACACAATTCTCCTTTTATCCTTGTTTCTATTTTAATATATATTTTTCATTATGATACTTTGTAGCTACGATTTTAACTATTACTCAGAATGTTGTTTTTTAGCTATCAAAGCTGAGCAAACTGACTAACCCTGCAGGATATTAAACAAGCCCACCACATACACATATCCCCCAAATTATTGTACTGTTTAGTCTGTGCTCATAATAAATAACATATAATACTATTCACCATTTCTGACTGACTATGTTATGTTTTTTTGTGTAACAATACTGAATAATAGTTGGATTAGCACTTTTGCCAACATCTACATTTATTACAATTATTCACCTTTATTGCTACGACTAAGCCAAATAAAGACTGGAATAGCTATTTGGCTTTAGAGGTCACATAAGTAGTCCTGTCTGATTTGTGACTGTGGTATGTATACACCTGTATCTGAAAGGTCCATCTGTTTTCAGAAAGATGAAGACACTTCAATCACAAGGCTATTGAGATGGATGTAAGAAAATATTTCTTAGTATACAGTTTATTTAATAACCAAACAATAGAAAGGAAATAGTACAGTGGTAAATCTGGGGCTGAGATTGTACCTAAAATATGTTAGCTGTAGCTTGATAATAAGCCATTCAGGATATTGATGGTTCTGTAGTCTAACCAGGCTAAAAGTGAGCTTTGGACTCCACAAAAAGCTCTGTAAAACTAAACACTGAGAGAAACACATTATCCTAACTAGGAAGCATAGCAACTGTAGTATCAGTGGTATGCAGTATCTCTGCAGCAGGCCCCCAAAGGATTGTGAAAATAGAGAATACAATTAATGCAGCAAAATACAGGGAATCCCAAAGGAAAACATGATGCCGTCTACAAGAGAACTGCAAGTTGATAGAAACATTTTATTCCATGAAGACATTGACACTAAACATTAAGCCATAAGAAACAACAGGGTTGTCAGGTGTTAAATCCAAACAAGTGCTTGAAGAGTTTTGCAAAAAAAAAAAAAAAAAGAATGAGGAAAGCCTTCAAGGTCTGCTGCCAATGCCACCTTTACATTCCGTTTGTAGGGATTTCTTTTTACATCTTTGTTGGTCAATGCCAAAACATGTATTAAGCATGGAAAGGTTTCTACACTTTGTTTTTGTGAGATGACACAAATTTCCAGCTATTATTTGTCATGTGAGTCAAATTATGTATGATGTTCCTTGATGTGCAATAAGAGTTGTCAGGATGGAAGGACACTGCTTTTACAATGTAATGCTGAATGTAATGAATACCATAAATGCTCATTGGCTTTGTATGCAATGATTTGCTTTGATGTACTGTATATCTATATGTGTAAAGATTTTTTTTAGACTTGAATCTTAATAGATATAAATATCAACTTAGGCCGCATTGTGTGACATTTTTAAAACAGTTATACTTTTTCCCTGAAGTCATAATCCCACAGAATGTATCCGTATAATAGATGCATAATTTACACATTAATATCAAGTTTACACAACAAAGTTGGCCATACACATTAGATTTTAGATGGCCATCATGTGGCTGTCCAATCAATGATAAGATTGTTCATACAAACAACCCCACCATCAGCATTAACAACTAAACTGCCCTATTGGCAATGGGGAAGATTTATGAAGACCAGTATTTCCTGTGCTGGCTGAGGATGTGCATGATTTTAGTTTTCAGGCAAAAATGATAATAAATATGGCAGGGGGTGATGGGCCCTGCCCCAGCATGACCTCAACAGGCTTCCTTTTCGCAAAGTGAAGAGGATGGCAGAAAATGAATTTTTATTTTACATCACAAAAATGGTGTAATTAATTAATAAATCTCCCAGAGCAAGTCAGCGCAAGTTGGTTGATAATCGGTGAAAAGCAGCCAATCATGCCAGACATCGATATTTTCAGCTGTCCGAAAATATACAGAACGGTCAATCTTCTTTTGGTAGACTTTGGTAAGCCATTGGTTAGTTCACTGCATTTACATTGCTGATAACTGGCCAAAATAAGTAATTTCAGCCAACAAAAACCTAATAAGTATGGCCAGCTTTACTGTATAACCATATTGTGCCACATAAAGGTTATAGCAATATGGAACATAGGCATCACCATATTAACACGTGATACAGCATATGTTACTACTACTCACAACTTGTTTCTACACTCCATAGCTCCAGTCTACCATCATGAGTACCAAAAAATGTAATGTTCAGGGCTATGCTGCTTCAGCCGGAGTACAGACTATAAAATATGATATTATGTTATAGTATGGTACTACATTTTATTGTAACATCTAAAAGCATGAAACTCTTGGCTCTACAACTCTCATATAGTTCAGATGGAGTAATGTTATTACGGGTAGTGCTGAGCTGTTACAGAAACAGTTCCATTTCAAGTACAATCACAAAGAATAGAAAAGAGCAGCATAGCTTTATTTTTATGATATGATAGAAGAGAGGTCATTTATGTTCATTATATATTAAACCCTAAGAACAAATTCATATTCTAAAAATAGGGCTCATAAATTATCACTAAAATGTGTAACATGGTAGGAAAGGCTCATTTCACCAGAATGATGATGTTACCTCTGCAGTATTCTGTTATTAGCTGAATGTAGATATGCATATGATTACCAATCCATTATCCAGAATTGTGCCAGAATGGTGCTGTTCAGGGCTATCCTCATAGTCACAGCCATGAGCACCAATGTTTCTGTTCTCGATTCATTGTAAGTAGTGCTTATAAATCATTTCAGGACAGGTTCACTTCAGCTTACTAGCAGGTTTTATTTTAAATATGTCACAAAATTATTTCTGCATGTAGCATTTATATGTGGATGTCATATCTTCCTTCTCTTCTCTGGCATAAATCACTTTCTGTAGATTAGTTATACTCTATGGTGCACCTTTAGCCACAGAATAATAAGGTTGACTATAGGAGCCTTTAGGGATTGGGTTGTGCTCCCATCCATTGTCATTGTAGCTTAGGCCTACTCTTGTCTGTTTTTGTTATAATAGGGAATGAAGCCCCATGGGGCCCAAAACGTTTGAACGAGAGCAAAGCATGTTTCTGTAGGCTCTTTTCTTATGCTCTCAATGTCACTTATAAAGGTGCCCATAACATCTTGTTCAGCTAACATTTTTCCTCCCACTTCTACCACACACATGCATGTTTGGTTTGCCTTAGTGTGTGTCAGTGACTAGAGATAGGGGAGACACCTCTGTCAGTAGCTTATCTCCTCTAAGAACAAAAGGATCAGGTGCTGAAACTCAACATGCCAACCTTTCTCACCTCCAACATTATCTGTTAAGAGAGAGTCTGGAGGCCCCCCATATACATCATCAAGTTAATAACATTGCTCTTATTTGTATGGGGGATTTAAGAAATGACATATATGCTATAAAATATCTCCCATGATGTTTTATATAAAATGGTTACATATTCCATTTATAAAAATTCCAGAATGTAAAATTGTTAGTAATATTTGATGAACAAGACAGTTATGAGGTTATTTCCCAATACAAAGCAGAATTCCAGTCTACAATCCTATAGACAAATACAGAAGACTAACAAAGGTGGCTCTTTTAGCCTTACTTAGAAGGAAATGACTCATAACATGAATCAATAGCTACACTGAAGCCTGATATATTGCCCATCATCACTGGTAAAGAATGAAAGAACATGAATAAAAGCAAACTCTCTCGCAGTCAGAGAACTTTAGGTACAATAATGTGATGCTTATGAGCAGCTTTTTTCATAAAACCAACTTATATTTGATCTTTCTGGGTCTTTGTAGACTAATCACTGCTTTAGCTAAAGAAAGACAGGAGAGTTATGTAAATATGGTCTAGGGATTTAGTGGATTTAATGTCTATTACTAGACTTTTTTTTTCATATTGCATAGTTACTTGAAATACTGAAAGCCATTGACTGATTTGATGAAACTCCATTAGGGTAGGATACACGTTCAGGTTTTGTTGATGCAGATTTTGATGGCAAAACCAGGAATGGATTGAAAAGAGAAAATTACCATCTTTCCTGTGTTCTCTCTTTATATAATCTAGTGGTTTCGGCTTCAGAAACTGCATCAACAAAACCTGAATGTGTGTCCTTACCCTTATCGCAACATGTTGGATGGTTGGAAGGACAATTAGGTTGGTTCAAACATTTTGTCCTACGTTTCCGAATAGTTAGCTTCAATGTAGACAGGCAGTAGGAAAATGTGCTAGATTTGTCACAATGTCTGATAGTGAGTGATAAATCTGGTGCATGTTTACACTGTGTAGTCTAAATTTATAAAACCTATTAATTTGCTTACTTTGAACCAGAGTTTTGCACATTAAAGCCACGCACCTTTTTCCAAACAAACCTATGCCTGCCTTTCAAGTGACTTTTATCTCAAACTAGATATGCCAAACTGCGCCAAGATTAACTGAGTACTGCCAAAATGTGACACATTTACACCAGAGTCATAACCACAATAGTAAATCTGCCACATTATGTTTTTAATTATAAAATATATAATATAAAAATCTCCTGGAAATTAATAATAATCCCCTGTGTGCTATTACAGTAACAGTGCCCCCCCACAGACAGGTAATAGTCCCCCACACATAAGTAATTAAGTAATAGTATTACTTATGTAGGTGGATCATTACTTGTGGGGGGGGGGACACTATTACTGTAATAATCCCCCCACATAAGTAATACTATTACTTAACTACTTATGTGTGTGGGGCTTACTTAATGTACACCCCCACTGATAGTAACCCTCCCCCACATACCTTCTGTACTACGACCCTGCACTGTTGAACTGTATAGGGCACACTGTACCTTCTGCTGACCAATGCGGCATCCGGAAGCTGCTCTTGTGCACGGCCTATGTATACTTCCTATTCTTTCTACTTCTTTATAGTTCTGCAGGACGAGAATAGGAGGTACACATAGGCTGTGTACAAGAGCAGCTTCCGGGTGCTGCATTGGTCATTATTAGAAGGAACAGTAGCTTGCAAACGAAGAATAAGAGAAGGAAGCCAGCAGCTCTCTCCTCTACCAAGTAATTCAACTTTAACAATTGAAATTGCTAGTTTGTGATGGTCCAGGGGTGGGCAGAGGGGGCAGCAGCCACCCTGCTAGCTATGCCTTTGCTGTGGTCTCTTCAGGTCACCAATTATAATAAGTGATGACCCAGGGGAGATGCAGTAACATAATAAACATTTATACTGACCTTGCTTCATGTTTTCTGGGCTTCCTTGCAGCGTGTGGCGCTCATTCTACATGGGGGCACTAGCAGTCACTGGTTCACTTATCTCTAGTGGGGACCCAAACCTTTCACAAGAGTTGTGGTACCATGCATTTGTCAATTTATTTGTCAAGGAAAGTGGAAGGACACAATGTAGAGTTCTAAGAAAAGATTCTATAGAATTGTTATTTTGGGGGGATTACAAGTATTTAGTATTATCAATATTGCAAATCTATTGGTCATATTCCAAACAAGGACATTACAGGAACGATAGAGGAATTTGGGTTCAAAGGCAAAGTACTGTACCCTCAAATGTAGGTAAATCAATGTTTTTTATTCCACTTTCCTACATACTTGCCTGCCACATTATGAGTGGTGAGGAATCCTAACAGCATAACAATAAAACTAAGAACTTTCTTGAACCCTATGTGTTTTAGATCACTGGTTTACAAACATATTTTCACAAGTTAAGCTATTAAGACTTAATTCCAGACACAGCTATTGAGAAACATGAAGCCAACAAAATCGGAATGTAATGAGAATCCTTTAGTAAGTAAAATACTAAAGATACTGGGGTCATTTAATTTCACAGATGGGAAGTGTTTAGCAATAATTTGTGTTAATATACAAGGGAATAACAAACCAAGGATTATTATTATATTTATTATTTGGTCTTGTTATTCCCTTAAATGACCCCAGTATCTTTAGTATTTTACTTACTAAAGGATTCTCATTACATTCTGGTTTTGTTGGCTTCATGTTTCTCAATAGCTGTGCCTGGAATTAAGTCTTAATAGCTTAACTTGTGACCATATGTTTCTAAACCAATAGTCTTAAATCCATAGGGTTAACAAAAGTTCTTATTTTTATACTGTGTATCCTTCTGTAGTTTTCTTAATGTGCATTGTCCCTGAGAACCGTCTAGGTATACATTTCTCCAGCAGCGGATGCTGAAAAGGAAATGTAGAATTGCATGCAGAACACTTAGATTAATGTGTAATGCATGGACGGACAGACTCTGGCCCACAGAGAGGGTTCCTAAGTGGGTGAGCTGTTGTGCTGTTGTGTTGTGTAAAAGATGCACATATACCAGTGACTAGTCGGAACTTCAATAGTCAGTTAAGGCTAATCTTCCATATATAGTACAAGAAATTTCTAATAATTAATGTAAAAGTTTTAGTGAACAACTTGGAATCAGTGGTTATAAAAGAGCAGACATTTTAGTCTTTATGGAGTCACCTAACTGTACATCCAGTGGTGTCTGTCAAGGCAAATACCCTTATTTCTAAAACCATGTAGACTTATTTTAACCTCTGAATATTTTATATGTATGTTTGATATGACTGTATTACTGACATGAAAGTGATCAGCCCTTTGTTCTTATGACAAAGAAAATTTTCTTGGCCATGTGATGTTCACATTGGCGCATAATGTTATAAACCTAAAAAATATACAAGTCTGTATTGTATTAAGTTATTCATTTGTGTTTCCATTACTTGACCAGGAAAGATTGTCATTTTCTGGAAATGTTGATATATGCATTCATATAGTGTAGTTTACTTTTGTGATATTGCTATATCTGACATCTATGACTTCATTTTTTTTGTGCTATTTGTCTAGTTTGTTGGTTGATTTTATCTTTTATGTGTTGCAAATAATTGTTTATTGGTAGTACATCGCCCTCTGTAAACATGTGATGAGGTGCCAACATAATGGAACTGTTTGGTTGGATGAATGATTGCAGTTAGCAAGTATTTCCCCCCCATGTACTTTTCATTGGTGGAGGTAAAGGCTGATGCAAACAATGGAAAAACTAAATTTATTTTACCCGGAGAAGTGAAGACTGAGGGTGAATATGTTATATTTAAATAAAAAAGTAAATGGTCCTTATAAAACCCAGTGCAACTAATTATGTTTACCTCAAAATGAATAAAGAACACAGGATCACTGTTTACGGCTATGGAAGTACAATTTTGTCACAAAGTTTGGAAGCATTATTTTACTATCGGAACATGCTCTGTAGAAAATGGCGGAAAATGGGGTGAGGTTTGAAAAAGTGTTAGATACAGTGCCTTCGAAAGTATTCGGCCCCCATGAACTTTTTCACCTTTTGCCACATTTCAGGCTTCAAACATAAAGATATAAAATTTTAATTTTTTGGTGAAGAATCAACAACAAGTGGGACACAATTGTGAAGTGGAACGAAATTTATTGGTTATTTTAAACTTTTGTAAAAAATAAAAAACTGAAAAGTGGGGCATGCAATATTATTCGGCCCCTTTACTTTCAGTGCAGCAAACTCACTCCAGAAGTTCAGTGAGGATCTCTGAATGATCCAATGTTGTCCTAAATGACTGATGATTATAAATATAATCCACCTGTGTGTAATCAAGTCTCCGTATAAATGCAGCTGCTCTGTGATAGTCTCAGGGTTCTGTTTAAAGCGCAGAGAGCATCATGAAGACCAAGGAACACACCAGGCAGGTCCGTGATACTGTTGTGGAGAAGTTTAAAGCCGGATTTGGATACAAAAAGATCTCCCAAACTTTAAACATCCCAAGGAGCACTGTGCAAGCGATCATATTGAAATGGAAGGAGTATCAGACCACTGCAAATCTACCAAGACCCGGCCGTCCCTCTAAACTTTCATCTCAAACAAGGAGAAGACTGATCAGAGATGCAGCCAAGAGGTCCATGATCACTCTGGATGAACTGCAGAGATCTACAGCTGAGGTGGGAGAGTCTGTCCATAGGACAACAATCAGTCGTACACTGCACAAATCTGGCCTTTATGGAAGAGTGGCAAGAAGAAAGCCATTTCTCAAAGATATCCATAAAAAGTCTTGTTTAAAGTTTGCCACAAGCCACCTGGAAGACACACCAAACATGTGGAAGAAGGTGCTCTGGTCAGATGAAACCAAAATCGAACTTTTTGGCCACAATGCAAAACGATATATTTGGCGTAAAAGCAACACAGTTCATCATCCTGAACACACCATCCCCACTGTCAAACATGGTGGTGGCAGCATCATGGTTTGGGCTTGCTTTTCTTCAGCAGGGACAGGGAAGATGGTTAAAATTGATGGGAAGATGGATGGAGCCAAATACAGGACCATTCTAGAAGAAAACCTGTTGGAGTCTGCAAAAGACCTGAGACTGGGACGGAGATTTATCTTCCAACAAGACAATGATCCCAAACATAAAACAAAATCTACAATGGAATGGTTCACAAATAAACATATTCAGGTGTTAGAATGGCCAAGTCAAAGTCCAGACCTGAATCCAATCGAGAATCTGTGGAAAGAGCTGAAAACTGCAGTTCACAAATGCTCTCCATCCAACCTCACTGAGCTCGAGCTGTTTTCCAAGGAAGAATGGGCAAGAATTTCAGTCTCTCGATGTGCAAAACTGATAGAGACATACCCCAAGCGACTTGCAGCTGTAATTGCAGCAAAAGGTGGCGCTACAAAGTATTAACTTAAGGGGGCTGAATAATTTGGCACGCCCCACTTTTCAGTTTTTTATTTTTTACAAAAGTTTAAAATATCCAATAAATTTCATTCCACTTCATGATTGTGTCCCACTTTTTGTTGATTCTTCACCAAAAAATTTAAATTTTATATCCTTATGTTTGAAGCCTGAAATGTGGCAAAAGGTTGAAAAGTTCAAGGGGTCGAATACTTTCGCAATGCACTGTATATTCATTGTAAACCATAGTATACAGGTCTACTGCTATTAATGTACAATGTCCATTTGGTAAACAGTAAAAGTATACAGCTAGGGCTACACGGTGACTTTGACTGCGACTTCTGTTGTTTGACCAAACATTGCTATGCCACTACTTCACCAATGTAAGTGAATGGAGATGCATTGCAATCCCAAGGGTATTGCAACTGTGACTTTTACTCACAAGAAGATTGAGCAGTGATTCATTTTTTGCAACTAGATGTAGAAGTAGCAGCACCCTTTAGGTCGCAAATGCGACTCCTTTCACTTACATTGGTGAAGGAGTTGCCGGGTGACACAGTGATCTTTGGTCAAGTGACAATCTCAGAGAATGTGGGAAATTTATCAATGGCATAGATGTGTGATTATGTGGTGCACAGACCCCAAAGTAATGTCTGCGGTCAGAGTCTCCTATTATTGCGAGCATTAAACCTGTATTATAGCCACCAGTACCTTAATTTCCCCCCCTCAGTTGCCATCCCCCACTGAACTTTCACTTTTGGTTGGTAGAACGGCAAAACTTTCAAAAATCTAGAAAAAAAAATACAAAAGTTCAAATCACCCCCTTTTCCTAAGTTCCAAAAAAATAACTAAACATTATTTCATGTTTAGTTATTTTTAGTTATTAGTTTAACATTAATTATGCACCCCCGTTTGTGAAAAAAACAGAGCTACAAACACTTAGCGGGAAACAAAATCAAAATGGCTGAACCTCTATGTTTTCACCATTTCCTCTCCCAAAGAAATTTGAATAAAAAGTGATCAAAATGTCAGACGTTCACCAAAATTGTATAAATAAAAAGTACATCTGGGCCCACAAAAAAAAGTTATGGGTCTGAGAATATGGTGACTCCAAGATTTTTTTTTCTTTCAAAGTTTTGGATTTTCTTAAGATCTTAAAACATAACCAAAACTATATAAATTTCATATCACCGTAATCGTAATGATCCACAGCTTATAGATAACATGTCATTTTGACTGTACTTTGAATGCCGTAAAAACAAAACCCATGAGAAAATAACACAAATGCATTTTTTCTAAATCCCCCCCCCATTCTTATTTTTTTTGCTGCTACCCAGTACGTCATACGGAATATAAACTCTGTGAATGGAAAATTTAAAAAGTTATGGCTTTTAGATGGGGAATTAAAAAAACAAACAAACAAAAAAGAACGAAAAATGGGTATGGTGGGAAAGGGTTAAAATACAGTGTTGGCCAAAAGTTTTGGCACCCCTGCAATTCTGTCAGATAATACTTAGTTTCTTCCAGAAAATGATTGCAATCACAAATGCTTTGGTAATAATATCTTCATTTAATTTGTCGTCAATGGAAAACCACAAAAAGAATTGTCAAAAAGCCAAATTGGATATAATTCCACACCAAAGATAAAAAGGGGGTGGACAAAAGTATTGGCACCCTTTGAAAAATCATGTGATGCTTCTCTAATTGGTGTAATTAACAGCACCTGTTACTTACCTGTGGCACATAACAGGTGGTGGCAATAACTAAATCACACTTGCAGCCAATTGAAATGGATTAAAGGTGACTCAACCTCTGTCCTGTGTCCTTGTGTGTACCACATTGAGCATGGAGAAAAGAAAGAAGACCAAAGAACTGTCTGAGGACTTGAGAAGCAAAATTGTGAGGAAGCATGAGCAATCTCAAGGCTACAAGTCCATCTCCAAAGACCTGAATGTTCCTGTGTCTACCGTGCGCAGTGTCATCAAGAAGTTTAAAGCCCATGGCACTGTGGCTAACCTCCCTAGATGTGGACGGAAAAGAAAAATTGACGAGAGATTTCAACGAAAGATTGTGCGGATGGTGGCTAAAGAACCTCGACTAACATCCAAACAAGTTCTAGCTGCCCTGCAGTCCGAGGGTACAACAGTGTCAACCCGTACTATCCGTCGGTGTCTGAATGAAAAGGGACTCTATGGTAGGATACCCAGGAAGACCCCACTTCTGACCCAGAGACATAAAAAAGCCAGGCTGGAGTTTGCCAAAACTTACCTGAGAAAGCCAAAAACTTTTTGGAAGAATGTTCTCTGGTCAGATGAGACAAAAGTAGAGCTTTTTGGGAAAAGGCATCAACATAGAGTTTACAGGAAAAATAAAGAGGCCTTCAAAGAAAAGAACACGGTCCCTACAGTCAAACATGGCGGAGGTTCCCTGATGTTTTGGGGTTGCTTTGCTGCCTCTGGCACTGGACTGCTTGACCGTGTGCATGGCATTATGAAGTCTGAAGACTACCAACAAATTTTGCAGCATAATGTAGGGCCCAGTGTGAGAAAGCTGGGTCTCCCTCAGAGGTCATGGGTCTTCCAGCAGGACAATGACCCAAAACACACTTCAAAAAGCACTAGAAAATGGTTTGAGAGAAAGCAATGGAGACTTCTAAAGTGGCCAGCAATGAGTCCAGACCTGAATCCCATAGAACACCTGTGGAGAGATCTCAAAATGGCAGTTTGGAGAAGGCACCCTTCAAATCTCAGGGACCTGGAGAAATTGGCCAAAGAAGAATGGTCTAAAATTCCAGCAGAGCATTGTAAGAAACTCATTGATGGTTACCAGAAGCGGTTGTTCGCAGTTATTTTGTCTAAAGGTTGTGCTACCAAGTATTAGGCTGAGGGTGCCAATACTTTTGTCCGGCCCATTTTTGGAGTTTTGTGTAAAATGATCAATGATTTGACTTTTTTTTCATTCTCTTTTGTGTTTTTTCATTGCAAGCAAAATAAATGAAGATATTATTACCAAAGCATTTGTGATTGCAATCATTTTCTGGAAGAAATTGAGTATTATCTGACAGAATTGCAGGGGTGCCAATACTTTTGGCCAGCACTGTAGATAACATATGAAAAGCATCAACATAGCTATTACAAATGTCTACAAAAATAAGAATATGAATGACATGGACCATAAAGTCAATACAATCCATAGAGTGAAAGCAGAGGTGTAGCTAGGGGTTCAGCACAGGGGGGCGAACATGTCCAAGTGGGCCCCCAACTTGGACATGTTCGTATACCGATACTATCAGTATACGGTGAGCGTATAGTGGTATATAGCAGCTCTACACAGGGCTCTGCAGACGATTTAGGTGAATACAGGGCAGTAACATTTAGTGACTTATCGGTGACGTCTCTGACCAATCCTTCACATTCCCCGTCTCTTTTATCTGGACGGCCATGACCACTTCTTCCAGTCTCTGTAAAGTTCGCCTCTGTAAAGTTCGCAGCACAGACATCTTTGGCTCCTCACTTTTCCAGGCACCTGACAAACATTGTCCTCACCTACACAAAGCCCCCATCCTGCTGCTACCCCCAATTATAAAATATATAATATAACCCCCCATAATGAATCATACCCCCAAGTGCATCTTTAAATTAATAACTTCCCTGTGCACCCCTTTTAATAGTGCTCCTTATTAATAATGCCCCAGGTATTTCCTAATTGAAAAGGGAAAAAAAAAACAAGGGAAAAAAAATTTATTGGGGTTCCAATACCCGGAACCCCCAGGATCAGCTGTTTGAATGAACCGTGGTACCTGTGTAAACGCCATGATACCTTCTCTGTTTACATAGTGTCATTCATCTCATAGCGGCCATGTAATGTAACTACAGCCTCATCCTATACATGTCTATAAAGACTGTAATTACATCACACAGTCACTATAAACAGACAGCGTGTGATATAAACAGACGTCATAGCGCCTTCATACAGCTGATCAGTGGGGAATCTCTTATCTCTTATTGATGTTTCATTCTGAGGATAGATCATCAATAAAAATGAGCTGGAAAACTCCTTAAGGCTTAGGCTGTGTTCTTAGGTTTCCTCTGCGGACTTTCTGCTTCAATTATATCTATAGGGAAACCGCTGGCGTTTCCGTAGGTATAATTGACATGGTGCGATTTCCAGAACTGTGACTGTTTTGGAAATCACAGCGTTTCTGCTGCGCATATTTTACTGCAAATTCGGGATGGGATGGAGGCCCCATGTGGCGAAAAAAACCGTGGCATTCTAGCAAATCCACACATAGCGGAAAAATATGTGCAGCAGACGCACTGCGATTTCCAAAACCGTTGCAGTTTTGGAAATTGCAGCATGTCAATTATGGAAACACTGGCGGTTTCTGTATAGGTGTATTGAAAACAGAAAGACCACAGAGGAAACCTCTGCGGACCTTCTGTGAAAAGCGCTGCGGGAAAAACCACAATGTTACCGCCATGGTTTTTCCTGCAGCCCAGTACATGGGGCCTTAGTCCTAATAAAGCCCAAGTGCCACTTTTATTAAATTAATTGACCCTCATATTATGCCCCTGATTCCCCCTGACATAAATACTGCACCTCTAATGACCCCTTATATCAATGACTACCCCCTTATGTTCATAATGCCTTGTAATATAAATGATGCCCCCTAATGGCCCCTTATATAAATAACCTCCCCCCTTGTATTAATAATACCTCCTAATAACCCTTATATAAATGACCCCCCCATCGTCATAATGCCCCCTAATGAATCCTCCCTTTATAGTTATATTTCCCCCTCCTATCTACCCCTTATACTATTAATATACCAACAAAAAAAAGTCATACTCACCTGCGATGCTGATGAATGGAGCCGCCTGCGCTTCCTCCCTGTCCACGCACAGGACGTCTGTGTCTGAGCGCGGGCGGCGCGTTGTTGTGACGTCATCGCGCCGCCTGTGCTGAGAAGCAGACATCCATCTGTGGTCTCGGCGTCTTGTAAACCGCAGGCCTGTATTGGCTTGCGGTTTACAAGACAGTTAAGCACCAGGAAGCATTGTAACTAGATTGGTGTCTGCAGACACCGATCTAGTTAGAAATAAAGGATGTATTAATGGCGGCCCCGGGGTGGGCCCCCAAAGACTCATTGGGCCCGGGGCAGCCGCCCCCTCTGCCCCCCTGCTATCTGAGTGAAAGACAAGAAAATTAATTTTGAATTCAGTGGTCTTCATCTCTTTTCATCTGGTTGAATGCTTGGTTAAGGGAATGTAGTTGAACGGCTACACGTCTGTCACCTCTTAGAGGGGGGTTCCCCAATCTTTAATTCTAAAAGGGTTTGTCTTTATGAAACTATCCCTGTTTCTCTATGGCTGCGCAAAGGAAAGCAGCCCTGATTTGTATAAAAATACAACAACAATATGTAGTATCAGTAGGTATGCAATAAATTACAGTTTCCAGAATTCTTTGTCTTTCACTGTAGTCCAGTGTGCCATCAGTATGCAACAGAGTGGGAGGATCTGAGCAGATACATAAGGTAGTTTTGTTAGAAAATATTCAGTATAACTTATTTACGTAAATATTTGCTCATTTTAAGCTTAGGAGACAAGTGGGCGGTCATGCTGCCATAGATTTATGCATGTTTAACATTACATGGGAACTTATCAGCAGGTTCATGAACACAACAGGTTCTTTGGGGACACCGGTTTCCCCCTCTATATGCTGTTTCTCTAGTTTGCAGTTCTCTCTGAATTGGTGGGCAAACCTAGCTACAATACACTGCACACAGTGAGTACTGGAGAATCTGCTCCATAACTCTCATTCACTCATAAACAGCCACAGGATCATGCAGGATATATATACAGTGGGGAAAAAAAAGTATTTAGTCAGCCACCAATTGTGCAAGTTCTCCCACTTAAAAAGATGAGAGAGGCCTGTAATTGACATCATAGGTAGACCTCAACTATGAGAGACAAAATGAGAAAACAAATCCAGAAAATCACATTGTCTGATTTTTTAAGAATTTATTTGAAATTATGGTAGAAAATAAGTATTTGGTCACCTACAAACAAACAAGATTTCTGGCTCTCACAGACCTGTAACTTCTTCTTTAAGAGGCTCCTCTGTCCTCCACTTATTACCTGTAGTAATGGCTCCTGTTTGACATTGTTATCAGTATAAAAGACACCTGTCCACAACCTCAAACAGTCACACTCCAAACTCCACTATGGTGAAGACCAAAGAGCTGTGGAAGGACACTAGAAACAAAATTGTAGACCTGCACCATGTTGGGAAGACTGAATCTGCAATAGGTAAGCAGCTTGGTGTGAAGAAATCAACTGTGGGAGCAATAATTAGAAAATGAAAGACATACAAGACCACTGATAATTTGCCTCGATTAGAGGCTCCACGCAAGATCTCACCCCATGGGGTCAAAATGATCACAAGAACGGTGAGCAAAAATCCCAGAACTACACGGGGGGACCTAGTGAATGATCTGCAGAAAGCTGGGACTAACGTAACAAAGGCTACCGTCAGTAACACACTACGCCGCCAGGGACTCAGATCCTGCAGTGCCAGACATGTCTCCTACTTAAGCCAGTACATATCCGGGCCCGTCTGAAGTTTGCTAGAGAGCATTTGGATGTTCCAGAAGAGTATTGGGAGAATGTCATATGGTCAGATGAAACCAAAGTAGAACTGTTTGGTAGAAACACAACTCATCGTGTTTGGAGGAGAGTGAATGCTGAGTTGCATCCAAAGAACACCATACCTACTGTGAATCATGGGGGTGGCAACATCATGCTTTGGGGCTGTTTCTCTGCAAAGGGACCAGGACGACTGATCCGTGTACATGAAAGAATGAATGGGGCCATGTATCATGAGATTTTGAGTGCAAACCTCCTTCCATCAGCAAGGACATTGAAGATGAAACGTGGCTGGGTCTTTTAGCATGACAATGATCCCAAGCACACCGCCAGGGCAACGAAGGAGTGGCTTTGTAAGAAGTATTTCAAGGTCCTGGAGTGGCCTAGCCAGTCTCCAGATCTCAACCCCATAGAAAATCTTTGGAGGGAGTTGAAAGTCCGTGTTGCCCAGCGACAGCCCCAAAACATCACTGCTCTAGAGGAGATCTGCATGGAGGAATGGGCCAACATACCAGCAACAGTGTGTGCCAACCTTGTGAAGACTTACAGAAAACGTTTGACCTCTGTCATTGCCAACAAAGGATATATAACAAAGTATTGAGATGAACTTTTGTTATTGACCAAATACTTATTTTCCACCATAATTTGAAAATAAATTCTTTAAAAATCAGACATCGTGATTTTCTGAATTTGTTTTCTCATTTGGTCTCTCATAGTTGAGGTCTACCTATGATGTCAATTACAGGCCTCTCTCATCTTTTTAAGTGGGAGAACTTGCAAATTTTGGTGGCTGACTAAATACTTTTTTTCCCCCACTATATATATATATATATATATATATATATATATACAGTGGGGAAAAAGGTATTTAGTCAACCACCAATTGTGCAAGTTCTCCCACTTAAAAAGATGAGAGAGGCCTGTAATTGACATCATAGGTAGACCTCAACTATGAGAGATCAAATGAGAAAACATATCAAGAAAATCACATTGTCTGATTTTTTAAAGAATTTATTTGCAAATTATGGTGGAAAATAAGTATTTGGTCACTTACAAACAAGCAAGATTTCTGGCTCTCACAGACCTGTAACTTCTTCTTTAAGAGGCTCCTCTGTCCTTCACTCATTACCTGTAGTAATGGCACCTGTTTGACATTGTTATCAGTATAAAAGACACCTGTCCACAACCTCAAACAGTCACACTCCAAACTCCACTATGGTGAAGACCAAAGAGCTGTGGAAGGACACCAGAAACAAAATTGTAGACCTGCACCAGGCTGTGAAGACTGAATTTGCAATAGGCAAGCAGCTTGGTGTGAAGAAATCAACTGTGGGAGCAATAATTAGAAAATGGAAGACATACAAGACCACTGATAATCTCCCTCGATCAGGGGCTCCACGCAAGATCTCACCTGTGGGGTCAAAATGACCACAAGAACGGTGAGCAAAAATCCCAGAACCACACGGGGGGACCTAGTGAATGACCTGCAGAAAGCTGGGACTAACTTAACAAAGGCTACCGTCAGTAACACACTATGAGGCCAGGGACTCAGATCCTGCAGTGCCAGACGTGTCTCCCTGCTTAAGCCAGTACATATCCGGGCCCATCTGAAGTTTGCTAGAGAGCATTTGGATGTTCCAGAAGAGTATTGGGAAAATGTCATATGGTCAGATGAAACCAAAAACAACTCGTCGTGTTTGGAGGAGAGTGCTGAGTTGCATCCAAAGAACACCATACCTACTGTGAAGCATGGGGGTGGCAACATCATGCTTTGGGGCTGTTTCTCTACAAAGGGACCAGGACAACTTATCCATGTACATGAAAGAATGAATTGGGCCATGTATCGTGAGATTTTGAGTGCAAACCTTCTTCCATGAACAAGGGCATTGAAGATGAAACGTGGCTGGGTCTTTCAGCATGACAATGATACCAAGCACACCACCAGGGCAACGAAGGAGTGGCTTCGTAAGAAGCATTTCAAGGTCCTGGAGTGGCCTAGCCAGTCTCCAGATCTCAAACTCATAGAAAACCTTTGGAAGGAGTTGAAAGTCCGTGTTGCCCAGCGACAGCCATAAAACATCACTGCTCTAGAGGAGATCTGCATGGAGGAATGGGCCAACATACCAGCAACAGTGTGTGCCAACCTTGTGAAGACTTACAGAAAACATTTGACCTCTGTCATTGCCAACAAAGGATATATAACAAAGTATTGAGATGAACTTTTGTTATTGACCAAATACTTATTTTCCACCATAATTTCCAAATAAATTCTTTAAAAATCAGACAATGTGATTTTCTAGATATGTTTTCTCATTTTGTCTCTCATAGTTGAGGTCTACCTATGATGACAATTACAGGCCTCTCTCATATTTTTAAGTGGGAGAACTTGCACAATTGGTGGCTGACTAAATACTTTTTTTTCCCCACTGTATATAGAGTGAGAGAGAGAGAAGTAATGACCTGTATAGATGTGAATAAACTATTTGTATGTGATAGAATATTTCTATTCAGCTCCAGCATTAGCCTAAAACTGCTTTTTTGTCTTTCTAACTTCCTGCTCACACATCCCACCTCCCCTCTCCTTAAACTTCTGTAGAGACAAGTAGTCTTAAGCTACATTCATATGACAGTGAATAATGGCTGTGTGATGTCCTTTAACAGACGTCACCTGGAAGCATTTAATTCAATGTCTGTGAACAGGGGCTATTCACATGACTGTTATTTTGACGATATGTCAAAATATAAGTCATGTTCTATTTTTGTCCATTTTCACCGATGCCTCCATACACTATACTGTATGGGGAATTCATGAAAATGGCCGCCCCTTGGGTGCAAGACGGCTGCAAAAAATGGCTGTTTTTCACAATGTTTCACTAATGTAGCCTTAGTCATATGAGCTGCAGTCTGTTTTTAGATAGATACATACTGTAGATAGAGCAAGCAGGTATTTTCACAGTGAATGGTAGTTTAGCAGAGGGAGGTGGTGCAGGGAACAGCCTGATAAGTTCAGAAAGAGGCATTTCTTTCTAAGGCTAAGGCCCCACGTTGCGTTTCCGCAACGTGGGGCCTTAGCCTAAGATATGTTACAAAATTTATTATAGACGCATGTACTATTCGTTAATAGTGTTTAATGATGGCGGCCGCTTGGAAGTCGTGCAGCCACCATAGCCGCCGGGTATAAAACAGCAGAGACCTGGCGCTAATGCCCGCAATCAGTGCCTGCATTGATCGCGAGCATTATCCCCTCTGGCGCCTCGGTCAAAGCTGACCGAGACACCATTTTACCAGTGTGCGAGCGTCGCCATTTTTTCAGGGATCGCTGGCACCCAGAGCAAGCTCCCGTTGCCTTATGAGGGCTCCCAGGCCTGTCTTTTATTAGTTTCTATTGCAGGCTACTCTATTGTAATGCATTGCATTAGTGATCAGACCTCCTGGGGTTCAAGACCCCTAGGGGTTCTAATAAATGCAAAAAATAAATGAATAAAAAAAAAGTAAAAAAAGAAAAATATATAAAAAATAAAAAAATTTTAAAAGTAGGCCTTCATTCTATTCCTGTGACAAGTCTGCACCAGCGTCCTAGCCGACCCGGCGATAATAGCCATTTAAGCTCACCAGCCCTATCGCCTGGGAATCTGCAACCCTTGGACCCCATCGCATCATGTTGTCATCAGTAAATGATCCTTTGCACACTATACACTTTTAAATGCCTGATGAAGGGCACATGCCAGAAACGTTGCATTAATAAAAATAAAGTGTTTGAAGCATAACTTCGATATGAGCAGAAAGGCATTGAATAGAACCTGGCTGTTTCTGAGTACAATTTAGACAGTTATAGAGCAGATTGCATCTCTGTGCACTGTGTGCATTGTATTGCAACTAGTTTCCACCCACCAAGTGAGAAAGAGCTACAAATTACAAATATAGCATGCAGAGGGAGAAACTGCTACAAAACTGCAGAACATAAGCCATATAATGACCAGGTATACTTTGATTTCTCATGTACACATACAACAGCTTATCCTAAAAACTTAAATGAAACAAAACAGTTACACTTTAAGGGGGCATTCACACTACCATTAGTAATATCCGTTGCTAGCATCCATTACCAAATGTTAACGGAGACTAACAGATTTGTCATAAATTTGTTAAAAATCCCATTGATTTCAGTGGGATTTGATCTGTTGTCCGTTAATGTCCATTTTCACAAAATCCGTCACATGTCCGTTATTTTAGCGGTCATAATAATGGCGGTTGTTCATTCAAAATAACAGACTTATGACGAACATTAAGCGGTAGAACGGACATCCAACGGTAGTTTGAACGCCCCCATAGTCTCAGTAAACGGACCTGAAATGAGACTCAGGATCCCCAACCAAATGTATAGGTACAGTTGTGCTAAAAAGTTTACATACCCTGGCAGATTTTTTGTTTTTTTGGCCTTTTTTCAGAGAATATGAATGATAACATAAAAACTTTTTCTCCACTCTTGTTTAGTGGTTGGTTGAAGCCATTTATTGTCAAACTTCTGTGTTTTCTCTTTTTAAATCATAATGACAACCAAACACATCAAAATTACCCTGTTCAAAAGTTCACATACCCCAGTTCTTAATACTGTGTATCGCCCCCTCTAACATCAATAACAGCTTTTGTGGTAGTTGTGGATGAGGCTCTTTATTTTCTCAGATGGTAAAACTGCCCATTCTTCTTGGCAAAAAGTCTCCACATCCTGTAAATTCCTGGGCTGTCTTGCATGTACTGGGCACTTGAGATCTCCCCAGAGTGGCTCAATGATATTGAGGTCAGGAGACTGAGATGGCCACTCCAGAACTTTCACTTTCTTCTGCTGTAGCCAATGACAGGTCGACTTGGCCTTGTGTTTTGGATCGTTGTCATGTTGAAACGTCAAGTAAGTCCCATGCGCAGCTTCCTGTCTGATTTTGCCTCCAGTATTTGCTGATAACGTGCTGCATTCATCTTTCCTTCAACTTTGACCAAGTTTCCTGCGCCTTTGAAGCTCACACATCCCCACATCATCAATAATCCACCTCCGTGCTTTACAGTAGGAATGGTGTTCCTTTCGTCATAGATCTTGTTGACACCTCTCCTAATGTAACGTTTATAGTTGTGACCAAAAAGTTCGAGTTTTTTCTCATCACTCCAAATTACCTTTTTCCAGAAGTTTTGAGCCTTGTCTCTGTGCTGTTTGGCGTATTAAAGGTGAGATTCCTTGTGGCATTTGCGCAGTAATGGCTTTCTTCTGGCAACTCGACTATGCAGCCAATTTTTCTTCAAGTGCCTCCTTATTGTGCATCTTGAAATAGCCACACTGATAGTTTTCAGAGAATCCTGTATTTCAGCTGATGTTGTGTGTGGGTTTTTCTTTGCATCCCGAACAATTTTCTGGGCAGTTGTGGACGACATTTTGGTTGGTCTACCTGACCGTGGTTTGGTTTCTGGGCATATTATCAGGCCAAAATCACCAGGGTATGTGAACTTTTGACCAGGGTCATTTTGATGTTTTTGGTTATCATTATGATTTAAAAAGAGAAAACACAGAAGTTTGACAATAAATGGCTTCAACCAACCACTAACCATGAGTGGAGAAAAAGTTTTTGTGTTATCATTCATATTCTCTGAAAAAAGGCCAAAAAACAAAAAAAAATCTGCCGGGGTATGTAAACTTTTTAGCACAACTGTATATAACATTTGTTATTTAAGGCCTTCCTATGTGTTAAAAAACAAAACAAAACCTGGAACACCCCTTTAGATACACAGCTGTGGAAACATTCCATTTTAGTCTTGCAGTTGTTTCTGACTACTGCGCTCTAGTCACAACATTTTCTAGACAGGCTTACTAATCACTATTATTAGTTCTCATGTTGTAAGAAACACATATATTGAGGCAAAGTGAGGAACACTTTGTGTGTTTGTCACTATGTGTGAGATGTGCATTATTATAAGCAAATCACAGATATACGGATAGTCTAGCAAATGCACCTGCTGGAGGGCACATGGATCTGGATCCCATGTGCTGTAAGTGCTTCAACACTCAGGTCCTCACATCACAAGAGTTTCATCACTGAATATTCTATTATACTGTTCTGCAGTAGGAACAGTGGTAGTATAATAGTATAATACATCTGCATATATAATGCTCAAAGGAAACTCGTCACATAGAAAATGCTGTTGAATTAGTAGGCAGCAGGTTAAAGAGCAGGAGGAGCTGAGCAGATTTATATAGAATTCTGCAGGAAAAGATTCAGTATAAGTCATCATTTACATGTTTAAATCTCTGCTCTTTCTATGCTGAGAAGACAGGAAGGCGGTCCTTTCAGTGATTGACATCCTCCCCCTATAGGACCGCCTCCCTGACTTCTCAGCAGAGAAAGAACAGAGATTTCAATACATAAATGACAGGTTGTACTAAATCTTTTTCCACAAAACTATACATCAGTCTACTCAGCAAATCCTGCACTATAATGTGCTGCCTACAGATAGGACAGAATTTTTCATATGACAGGTTCCCTTGAAGGATAATATTCCTATAATGCAGAAATTAGCATTTTGTCAGGGCTAAGTCTTATATCTCTGACAGTAATACACATAGAGGTCAGGACTTGAATAAAGTAAGAGGAGAGGGTCGTTGTGTGTGACAGAATCCCCAAGTAATATATTGTAGAAATTCTCCAGAGAGTATAATGCTAACAATTTATTAAACAATAATGCAATGTATTTTCTAAATTGCACTATCTTCTGTATTTGCTCCTCCACTTCTGCTCATCGCACCACCTTTGCAACTTTTTGAATAAGGTCTGGGAGGGTCAAGACATCAGTAAAAGGTCACTTTACCTGTTGGATATTTTCAATATATTAAGTTACATTATTGCTTAATAAATTGGACTCAATGACATTATATTCTCTGGAGAGTTCTGTGATTTCTACAGTATATTGTATCTCTGACAAGCTCAGGCTATGTTTATATCTATGTCTGACATTTCCTCAGAAATCGCAAAATGATGGACATTTTAATGGATATCTAAGGGACCACTGCTTATATAGATATATGCAAACTACTGAGTAACTTTGTATATACATTGCAGTACTTATCTTGTACCGATCCTGAATTACAATCTGTATTAAAGACAGATTTCCAGTTGCATTCTGAAGGTTTTGGCAGTTTAGCTGAACTCCACTATGCTATGAGATAGCTAACATTTTTTTCCCTAACTGTGATTACCGTACATTGTTCGGGGTAAAGAAAGAAAATTGTCAAAGAAATGGGAGATTTCAGATGCAGACTGCAGACTTTAAATGTAGTTTAACTATAAAACAAGCTGTAAGTTCAGGATCAATGATACAAAAATAATGCAGTGTATTTGAAAATATACAATGTATTACAGAATACTTCGATATATAAAGAGTAAAATAGAGTTCAGGCATTAGAGGTTATGGTGCCCCCGGGTGTTTTTTTTTTATTTCATCTTAGAAGGTCCATGTGTCAAATGTCAGTGGACATACTTACTCAGTAGCTCAATCCCACTGCCTGGATGTTCTTGCACATGGGTAGCAGAGTAAATTCTGTTATTGTGCACGCCACCCATTAAGAATCGCTGCACTATTCGTGGTTTCTGTTCAACACACTTAGAACAATAAATGAGCCGAACGCCAGGGGTGCCGTATCAAATATGTTACAGCAATATATAAGCACTGAAACATTGTTTTCTATATTACTTCAGTTAATAAATGATATTACGTGGGGTTATAATTGTGACGAAAGCCCTAAACACATTTTATCATACCTTGGCTTGATAACTATTAATGGCTGCTACTTTCACAACATGGTCTCAGTGCACTAGTCTCACCTCTTGCTTTCCATGCTTCAGTGGAAAGCCATTAATGATTGTCCTGAGGACAAGCGCAAGATACATCCATTAGTGAAGCGTCAACCATAGAAAGGCTTTTATAAGGAGGAATGCAGACGTAGCAGATAACAATGAAATGGATTGTGTATCTAAATACAGAAGAAATCTCTCTGCACTGTTCCTATAAAGT
The DNA here is from genome assembly GCA_947044405.1 of Leptodactylus fallax. NCBI lineage: Eukaryota > Metazoa > Chordata > Amphibia > Anura > Leptodactylidae > Leptodactylus > Leptodactylus fallax. The sequence continues at coordinate 163,959 of CAMRHE010001217.1, forward strand.
TGTTGATGCCTGGGAAATCTCTATAGATGAAATGTACTGTATTACATTTAATGCACTGAATGTGACACTGCCCTCTATTGAAGAAGGGCCAACTTTTTATTTTTCAAAACATACTTGTCCTTTGCTCTGCTTACCAGTCTTCTCCTGCTATTCAGGTGCATCTCAATAAATTAGAATATCTTTGAAACGTTTATTCATTTCATTAATTCAATTCATAATCAGCGTCTTCCATGATTGTGTGTCTTACTGAACCAGACTGAGGGACCATTTAAAGGCTTAGGAAACCTTGGCAGGTGACACACTGAATTTACAATACTGAACTTTTTTACAATATTCTAATTTTCTTAGATTTGGGTTTTCATTAGCTGTAATCCATAATCAACATTTACAGAAATAAAACACTTGAAATAGTGTTTATATACTCTGTGTGTAAAGAATCTAGAAAATATAGGAGGTCACTTTTTTAATTTAATTACTGAAAGAAATAAACGTTTCAAAGATATTCTAATTTATTGAGATGCATCTGTACATTGTCACTGCTCTGGATTCTGACACATTGTCATCACTTTTCTTGTAACTAGGCCATCTCAAGACATCAGTTTGGAGGAATTTGATGATGAAGATTTATCAGAAATTACAGATGACTGTGGAATTGGATTAAACTATGACTCAGACCACTGTGACAAGGTATTGTACAATATGTTGAGAATGTACAGGAAATAAGAGAAATAGTGTTAATCACATGATGGCCTTCTAAAGCATTTAGCCATAATGAGATGGTGTCGTCTCTATGATCGATACCATAGACCTGATAACAAATAGCGTCTCTCACACTGGTTCACATGGCCTGTCCATGGCATCACTGCTGTTATCTCCTCTGCTTTCCCTGATGATAACAGAGAAACACAGGCAATTGACAGCAGAAAAAGACACATGGTCCACCTAGACTGCCCTTACATTATTTCCATTTTATCTTAGAATAGACATGTGTTTCCATGGTATGCCTAAACTCGCTTACTCTAGAATTCCCAACCACATCTGCAGGAAGTTTGTTCCAGGCCTCAACTACTCTTTCAGTGAAATATTTCTCGACATTGCTTCTGATACCCCCCCCCCCCCAAATAATTTCATATTGTACCCCACTGTTCTCATGTTTAGTTTTTTTTTTTTTTACTAGAAACACTCCCCTTCAAAACCTTATTTATATCTTTATAGGGAGTCTATCATTAGAAAAACACCTTTTTAACTAATGGCGTGTTGGAATAGCCTTTAAAAAAGCTATTCTACTCCTACCTTCCATTCTTTTCTTCTCCCCACTGTTTCTGATAAAATCAGTTTCTTCTGTTATGCTAATTATGATCACGGAGCACTGGGGCCATTCCCCCTGTGCTCTGAGAACCCCCTGCGGCCCAGGCCGACATTTTCCGGTGGTCTATTACAGTGCTGTGTCTGATGCCTGCAAAAGGCAGAAGATACGGAGAAGAGGAAGAGGGGAGTGAACACAACAAGCTAAGGGGTGGCGGAAAGTTATGACCCGGGAAATGCCCCCGAGTTCCGTGATCATAATTAGCATAACAGCAGAAACTGATTTTATCAGAAACAGCGGAGAGAAGAAAAGAATGGAAGGTAGGAGTATAATGGCCTTTTTAAAGGCTATTCCAATGTGCCATTAGTTAAAAAGCTGTTTTTCTAATGATAGACTCCCTTTAACATATTTAAAAGTTTCATTCATGTCCCCCTTTCCTTCTTTTCTCATATGATACAGATTAAGTTCTTTAAGCATCTGTTGATTTTTTTTTATGCTTCAGATCCTCTACCATTTTTGTAGCCCACCTTTTCTATTTTTTCTATGTCTTTTTATACATGAGTTCTCCAGAACTGAACACGGTATTCCAGATGTGCTCTTACCAGTGCTCTATAGAGCGGGATCCCAATCTCTCTCTTCCTACCAGTTCTACTTCTAGCTATACAGTTCAGCATCCTACTTGTTTTCCCTGTCGCCTGGCTGCATTGTGCACTCATTTTGAAGCTGTCTATTATCAAGACCCCTATATCCTTCTCTTCTGAAGTTGTCGCTAACTGCCAATACGATACTTATATAGAGGGTTCCTTCTCTCCATGTGCATTATCTTACATTTGGAAACACTGAACTGCAATTTTCATTGTTTGGACCACCCATCCAGTAAATCTAAATCTTTTTTTCCATGTTACAAGCCTCTCCAAGAGTATCAACCCTATTACACATGTTTGTATCATCAGCAAACAAGCAAATCTTACCTACCAAACCTTCTCCTATGTCAACTACAAATATATTAAAAGAATAGGAACCAGGACAGACCCCTGAGGTACACCACTTGTGACACCTCTTCAAATCACTCCCCTTTTCCTAGAATACATATAAAAGTACTTAAATACTGTGAAACACATACACATTAGGTATCCCTGTGTCCGAAAATGCCCCGTTTACAAACTTATAAAAATATTTTTCGTGTATGGTGAACGCCGTAGCAGGAAAAAAAAAAATCAAAAGTGGCAAACCGCCATTTTTTTCAATGTTTTGCTTATAATAAAACTTTGAATAAAAAGTGATCAAATTTATAGACATTCCCCAAAATGATATAACTAAAAAGTACACCTGTCCCCACAAAAAAAGACGTCCTATGCATCTCCATACGTGAAATATAAAAAGTTACAGGTGTCAGGATATGGCGACTTTAAGAAAAAAAAAATTTTTTGCAAAGTTTTGGAATTTTGTTAAGGGGTTAAAATGTGAATAAAACTAAATAATTTTGTATCCCCGGAATTGCACCAATCCATAAAATACAGGTCACATGTATTTTGGCTGCACAATGAACGCTGTAAAAACGAAGCCCGTAAGAAAGTTGCACCCCAATCAGAATTGTTTTCCAGCTTCCCAGTACATTGTACAGAATGATAAATGGCACCATTATGAAGAACAATCTGTCCTGCAAACATTAAGCCCTCATATGGCTCTGTGAACGGAAAAATAAAAAAGTTATGGGGTCAAAAACGAAAATCGAAAAATGTCACTGGTGGGAAGGTGTAAACAACAACACTCTGAAATCTGTTTATTAGCCAACTATGAATCCACAGCTAGTCTGAAGCCATCAGGTGATCAGTTGTTAATAGGGTATATCCACCTTTACAAAATTGATGGCCTATCCATAAGATAGGCCATAAGTTTTAGTTTAGCAGGGACCAGAATGCTGTAGTTCAACTGTTTACCGGAACACACAGCTCTTGGCATTGTTATTGGTAACGCCACAGTATCCTTTTAACTTGAATAGGATGTTACCAATAACTGCCATTGCTAAAAGAGCAGCAAGTGAGCAGCATAGCTCCCAGCATGTAAAAAATACTAGAAGCTGTGCATGCTAAGAAACAACTGATTTTAAAGGAGTTGTCTGGGATAAATGGAAATCCCTACACTAATCTAAACACCCTCCCCCCTCCTACTTTCTAAATAACATAATTAATCAAAAATGTATATTTACCCATATGCTGGTTATCTGGTAATGATCCATTTCCCCCGTTTCCGGAAATGGAACGTCACTACTACTTCCCCCCCCCCCCCCATCCACTTCATCATACTTAACTTCCAGGCTTCTTCCTGCGGGACAGCTCCTCCCTCTTTTCTGACTGTCCACCTCTACTGCGCAGCTCCCACACCTGTGCAGTAGAGGTGGATCATTGCTGCAGAGCACAGAGCAGCACTGGGAGTAGCGCGTGCTGGCAGTCAGAAAAGAAGGATGGGCCATCCCCAAGGAAGAAGCCTGGAAGGAAGAGTGGTAAATATATAATGGGATTGGGGGTTAGGCTGAGTAGGTTGGGAAGAGCTGGTAGTGGGTGGGATAGGTAGAGAGACAGGGAGGGGGGTGTACAGGAGGGGGAGAGGAAGGGGGAGTGAGTTGAGAGGGAGTTAGTGTGGAAGTTACATAGCAGAAAGCTGAACCATGTAAACAAATGCAGAAGATACCAGGAGCTCCCAGAGACATCCAGAAATCTCTCAAAACACTGATAAAGGTATATGGATGCATTTATTAACCCATTAATAGCACTAACAGACCTTTTTTTTTTTAAAAAAAACATTTTTTGCCGGAAAACCCCTTTAAGTATAGGCCATTAGTTTCGTAAAGGTGGGCAGCTCCTTTAATGGGTTTGCTGTCTAGTTATAGCCACAACATAGTGACCTGCCATAATTATGTAGCATTGCTTTCTACGTTTGTTGTATGCAATGTATCACATAAAATATCTAAATAACTGCTTGTAGTGGACTTTACTAAAAGTTTGATGCAAGTATTTCCCTTCTTCAAATAAATATATTATAATTAATTGGTTATCTAATGGGTTAGATGAAAATTGCCCCTCGCAGAAGAGCTGCAATTCCTGCTGCCTTCACCGGTCTGTGTACCACCTGCTGTAGCAATGACATCCTGACATCCATGACTTCTGCATCCAGTCAGTGACTGTAACATGTTGCTGTGGTCAATAATTGGCTGTAACTGGCAGATGTCCATGCCAGGTCTTCATGGCTGCAGCAGGAAGTACTTTGCTTTAAACGATCCCACGGGACATGTGCATATGTGTCTGAAGTGTTTTTGTATATACTTGTGTAGCCCTATTTGGGGAGGGTAT